>JASTWR010002031.1:0-28016 GCA_030770355.1 Harpagoxenus sublaevis | reverse complement strand
CCTATTTTACAATCTATCAATAGAGCCTACGTAATCAAGGTCAAGAATTGCAGGCATTTCTTCAAGAACTTCGCGCAAATGCTTACAAACTCTTGTTCATTCGATAATGAAAATGACATGAATGAAGACGATTTTCAGGTTTTAACGTCGCTTTCTACAGATCAATTTTCGAATTTAATTTTCTTTCTGCGATCCAGTACCTATAGAAAACGGTAATAGGTATGTTCGCAAAAAGGACCTCATAATGTTTTTGTGCAAATTAAGGCACGGTATGTCTGATGATTACTTAAAAATTATTTTTATGTACTCAAGTAGACAAGCTGTTAGTTTGTCTATTGATACTGTCAGAAAATCTTTAATGCTTCGTTTTGTTCCACAAAAATATTGGTTTTCATGCTATTAATAGACAGCATTATATTGAACAACATGTAACAGATTTTGCTAACATACTGTATAATCCTAATCCAAATGATAAAAAAGCCATTTTATATATTGACGGCACATATAATGAAATTGAAAAAGAGCAGTAACTTCCGTGTTCTGCGCCAATCGTACTCCCTACACAAAAGTCATCACTTAGTTAAACCAGTTTCAATCGTGGCACCTAACGGATACATCGTTGACGTACAGGGACCATATTTTTCAGATTATTGGAATAACGATGCGGCACTTCTGCGTAATGAGTTTGAAAGAGATATTGATGGCATGAGATTGTGGTTACAGCCAATGATATTTTAATAGTAGGACCGCGGATATCGCGACGCTATTCCACTGCTCGAAGACTTAAATTATACGTTATCATATGCCTAGGCTACTCGAACGTGGACAAAATCAGTTCACTACTGAAGAAGCAAATGCATCTAGATTAGTTACAAAAACTAGATGGATCGTTGAAGCCAGAAATGGCCACATTAAAAGTGTTTTTAAGTTTTTGCTCGACCGATCAACCACTTCTCATTTGCCAAATCTTGGGTCTTTTATCGCATAGCTGGTGCTTTAAATTAATAGATACAGAGATCCTGTACTTATGCAAGATGCAACTGCAGAAAAAAGCTCGAGAATTATTACAAAGGGCACAAGCACCAAATATAGTTCAAGCATTAGTGGAGGCAGAGAATTTACGTAGAAGAAGAGGTCAATGGGTTGATCTTGATCATAACCAAGTTGTAGATTTTCCACATCTCACTTTAGAATACGTTAAAGATCTGACCGTTGGTACTTTTCAAGTTGAATTGGCTCCGTCATACTTACAAGACTCAATGCAGAGAAACGAAGAAAACGCGTTCGTTTTAGATAATCAAGAAAACGGTCGAGGAATGATAAGAGTAAAAATATATTCTCGTTTTAGAAACGCGACATCTTACCAACTATGGATAGCGTACCTAATCGGTGAAAATGATGATGATGATGATAATGATGAGCAGAAGATTCTATTTTAGGTTACTACTGTACCTGCAAATCAGGAGCAAGAACTTTAGGAACTTGGTGTTCACATAGCAACAGTCATCTGGTTTCTTGGTTATGCGCGCCATCATGAAGGAATAAAATATCCATCGACTCGACTATTATACGATATTTTAGATGCTGCTGGAAGACCAATGCCACTTGATGTAAATAATGGAGAGTAAAGATATGAGAGGCAAGGTGACTCATGAAAAAAGCACCCCGGATGTGAGAGGCAAGGGGACTCACATTAAAAAAGCACCCCGTATGTGAGAGGCAAGGGTACTCACATTAAAAAAGCACCCCGTATGTGAGAGGCAAGGGGACTCACATTAAAAAAGCACCCCGTATGTGAGAGGCAAGGGGACTCACATTAAAAAAGCACCCCGTAGGTGAGAGGCAAGGGTACTCACATTAAAAAAGCACCCCGTATGTGAGAGGCAAGGGGACTCACATTAAAAAAGCACCCCGTATGTGAGAGGCAAGGGGACTCACATTAAAAAAGCACCCCGTATGTGAGAGGCAAGGGGACTCACATTAAAAAAGCACCCCGTATGTGAGAGGCAAGGGGACTCACATTAAAAAAGCACCCCGTATGTGAGAGGCAAGGGGACTCACATTAAAAAAGCACCCCGTATGTGAGAGGCAAGGGTACTCACATTAAAAAAGCACCCCGTATGTGAGAGGCAAGGGGACTCACGTTAAAAAAGCACCCCGTATGTGAGAGGCAACGGGACTCACATAAAAAAAGCACCCCAATGGGATGAGAACCCTATCACGTCCACGTCGTTCATCCTGGGTAGTGCTAAGAAGGGATATTTTAAGAGAGTTTGTGTGTGTGTGTGTGTGTGTGTGTGTGTGTGTGTGTGTGCATTCGTGCGTGCGTGCGTGTGTGTAATGTGTGTAATGTGTGTAATATGTAAAGCGAACGAGCGTATGGTACGTATTACGACGCGCGCGCACACACAAATGCACACGCACGCGCGCGCGCGCGCAAACGCACACACACACACACACACACATCTAAACGTTGGTTCACACAACCTTCGCGAAAGTGCGTGTAACACATAACACAAACACCAGTAGAATGCAAATATTTCGCTAAAACCGAAATTAGAAAAATAGCTCATATCTGAATCTTCCAGAGCTTCTAGCGCAAAAACTGTCCATAGGATAAGGTCGGGCCTATGGAAACATTTCTTCAGAATCACTTGAACAACAACATATTCAAATTTCAGCCAATTCGACCAAAAGCCAATTTCTATATGTTTTGTGCGGGGTCCTTTATTTGTTACACGATTTATTTGGAATAACGAGTGAATATGTTATTTTTATTTTTCTGCAAATTCTGAATAATAAATAAAAATTAATTTATAATTATTATTGTTCGTAATTATATATGATTCAGTTAGCAATTTAAATTTGATTTTCTTATTACATCAATTTTATTGTATTAAATATGTCTATTTTATTAATTTAAATTTTCCTTATTGATGAGATTAAGGAATATAAAAGATTAAGGAATGCGAAAGAAATATTACATCAATTTATCCATCTTTTTTTATTTTTAATATGTACAGTCGCGGTCATTAATGCCTTCCACCTGAAGTCAGTCGCGTTCGGGGGCAGATAGTAGCTGAACGCGTCGCGTCTAGAATTCGAAATTGCTTTCTCTCTGTTTGCATCGTGCATCACGCATCGTGTTTCGCGAGCAAATCTCTTCTCAAAATAATGTTAAATAAATTGTTAAAATACTGTAAAATACTACTGTTAAATAAATTATGACAAAAGAAAAAATCTTAACAGAGAGAAAGCAATTTCGGATTTAAAAACTGTGCTGTGTGGGGAAACATAATTCGCGAGAACGCAATTAAAGCCTTCCGATATCTTGGCGCCTCTTTTTAAATTGATTTAAGCCGAAGACTTGAATAACCCTGCTGAAACAAAAGACCTAGAGACTGTCAATCCATGCCGATCTCTTTGTAACTGTCCATTCAGGATTCTCCTCGGATATGTGATGAACCATTTGCTCGACGATGCTCTGTAAGAAATTGTAATTCTATTAAAAGCCCACATATTTATCCAACGTGAACAATAACAATTATAATCACTTGCTATTTCAGGATTATTAGTTTGTAAACTTTTTTAACAATTATAATATTAAATCAATCAAAGAACTTATAAACATTTTCTAAACGAAAGTTAATCTTATAAGTTATGTTCTACACACACAATATTACTTCAGTTTATGCATGCTAATTCATTAGAGAGTAAGATTTTATCGCGGAAACGAAACATATTTTCACTACCTATTTCTCTGCAATTTATTTGCCTATCATGACTTTGGTGTATCCCAAATTCCTCGTGTAGGTGGTGAACGATGAATTATCGACAAAAGAGCGACGGAGATTACCGCGAGGATACATGGTGACGATGGATCAGACTGATCAGAGTCCGTACGTGGTGAGTATGCCGCATGACAAGCGTAGCGCGGATCGTACGACGTTGATATTTCCCACTGGTGTTCTGCAATCGTATTTTGAAATTACTAATAATGTAATAATTTCTTATATACCTAATATAAATTAAATCATCTTACTGCATCTCCTCCACCATTGACCATCATCTCTACCTTTCCCACAGTCATCGTTGTTTTCTTCATTTCTCTGTCTTAGCTGGTTTTCTTCTTCTTCTTTTCCTATTCGTATTTGACTCCGATTCTCTGGAAGGCTTGATACGGCCAATAATCTTTATTAATGCCTCAGCTACGATATTTGAAATTATATATATATCAATATAAATTTGTCGTATAATAATTATTTACTATTAAAATAATTAACATGTCCTTGTATTTCTTATACTCTCCTTATACTTTTAGACGATCCCTCGGTTCTTAACCTCTCTTCCGCTGACACACATCTGTCAAACTGACAGCTCTCTCTTTCTCCACGACACGGTCTTTGCCCGTTCCCCACGACGTTACCGACCCAACAGTCATGAAGCACGAATAGCGCTAGAGGCGACGCGTTCAGCTACTATCTGCTCCCGAACGCGACTGACTTCAGGTAGAAGGCATTAATGACCGCGACTGCACTATGTATATGTTTACAGTGCATGTATGTATGTATGTAGGGGGCTGAAAATTATAGTAATATAAATCACTATAATCTGATTGTTGAGAATATAGTGTTTTTGTGTTCGCATTCATCAAAAACTAAATCAATTTTATTTGATTACTTTAAGGATGATTGGACGTACAGTCTCTGCTAAAAGTTAAACTTTCAATAAAAGAAGACTGCATGTATGTCAAACAACTCAAAATTTTTTATATGTTAGAAGGGATTACCGTTAACAGTTTGAGTATGATTTTTTGTCATTTAAATAATTAGTATTGTTTAAACAATTAAAAAAATTTTTTTGTAGCAAAAAATTTTGAAACTTAAAATACAATATTAATGATGTACGTTTTACACATAAAAAAAGTTTAAGAAATATCTTAATAATTTATTTAAATTTTATTTATATTTACAGAAAGAATGTCGATTCTCCATAAGGGATAATGTTAATTTTATCAACTTTAAACTTAAATAACTCTTAAATAACTTCAAAATTTTACAGAGCATTTTTAATTTAATTTAGAAACAATTTACAGCACTTTCTGAATATATTTGAAATACCTCCAATACATTCTTAATTATAATAACTTTTAAACCAATAAGAGAATTGTGTGCTGAAATTTTATACAAATACTCAGACGTAATAATAGAACAATCTATGAAATTTTTCGATTTTTGGTAATGCTTTGAGATGTCACCCACACATCCTTAAATGCATATACAAGTTTAAAAGAATACCTACTGTAAAACTAAATAGAGGACAGCTAGACAAGAAGAGAAATATGAATCTCATTTTCAAAAAATTTTTAAGTTATGCTACTCTGATTATACTATTCTAATTATAACTCAAAAATAAAAACCAATATTCTTGTACATAGTGAATTACAATAAATCCTTGTGAGAGGATTGGTATACAGGGTGTACCAGACCTCGCGTATCACCCATTAAGGGGCTCCTAAAGCCGTCCTTACCACCGACGGAGATGTGATTTTCGCACGGCTACCAGTTTTTTTTGGATTTCTAGAATTAAAAATCCTTTTCCAGGATTAAAGTATAAACGCAAACGAATACGGCTTTGTTCGTGTTTTCTTTAAAAAAGAAAAAACATTTTTTATATAATAAATTTTTTCTTTTTAACAAAAACACGATATAATAAATTTTTTCTTTTTAACGAAAACACACGATATAATAAATTTTTTCTTTAAAACGAAAACACGACCAGAGCCGTATCCGTTAGCGTTTACACTTTAATCCTGGAAAAGGATTTTTAATTCTAGAAATCCAAAAAAAAACTGGTAGCTGTGCGAAAATCACATTTCGTATCGACATTATCGACATCGTCGGAGTTCGGCCTTCGGTTTAGGATCCCCTTAATGGCAGATTCCTGAGATCATTTGGAGACAAAAATCTTAATGCCAAAATGTCGAGGCTGCCTAATTGTCATACCGATATTTGTCGGTCTTGCGAACAGTGTACAAAGAAATAAAGTAAATAATAATTTCATATATTTCTATCGAGTTGAGTAAAATGTGGAAGAGCTGTTTTGACATGCGACGTCCCCGAGTGCGTAAAATTTTGACAAGCGCACTAGTAAACTTCGAACCTTTTTGTTTAAACACTGTAGCAGTCTCGACATTTTGGCATTAGGATTTTTGTCTCCAAATAATCTCAGCAATCTACCATTAACGGGTGATACGCGAGGTCTGGTACATCCTGTATATTATACATTATTATAAAATAACAATGAATCAAGATAAGTTCTATATTATGTAATATATTACCATTTTTTTTCCATATTGCTTATACTGCTAAAACACGACGTTCAAAATTATCACGTGTTAGTCTATTTTAACGTGGCAAATTATGCATTGTTGCATACGAAAATAAACGCTCAACTGGAGCAGAGGAAGGTAGCGGTGTATTATACTTGATAAATACTTTCTTGACAATTGGATATGCATTAATTGTAAATATGTTGTCAAAACATGACTCATGTATATATCTTCGTACTTGCATTTCAGCATCCGAATTTTCAAATGTCACCAATGGTGAAACGGAAATACTTCGTTCATCTCCAAAATAAAAAAAGTCATCCTGTATACTTTGATTAGAAGTGGTACTTGGAGTACTTGGTTGAATTGTATCTTCAATATGCGTGTACGGCACGCGGAGCTTTGTCGGACGAACTGCATTACCATGGCGCGAGGTGCGTGCGGCACGCTGATCTGTCACACAGGAGTTTGACAGGAAAGATTCGTGTAAGCGGGAACACCCGCCGGGGAAGAGTACTCTCTTCCACGGTACACGTTGTAGAATGACGGCAACCGGGGACGCCCGGCAGGACAGAGCACGCTCTGTACGCTTGCACGTCGAGGAAAAGGCCACGATCGGGGACACCCGACGTACTGAGAACGATCGGTACGGGTCGTGGTCTTTTGCGTGAGCTGGAAGGCGGTGCCGGTTACCGAGAACTCTCGGAGGAGACGAAGTACTCTCAACCTCGCCGGCACGGCCGGGGCTCAGGAAGCGATGTCGACGTATGGGAACTCCCAGATAAAGACCGAGTACTCTCGACCTCGTCGGCACGGCTGTTGACTGGAAAGTAGGATCGGGACCAGGAGTCGTGAGCAGCGGACAGGTCGGAACGGCTTGCTATCTCACGACGGAGTCTCTCGTTTTGGCGAAATTGCCGGGTTTATATACCCCCTTGGTTTGCTATCCCGGTAGCGAGGGTATCGCTGTCGCGGAGGCGCACGTGGCGGGGATGCCGGGCCGGAGCGGTAGGGGCGACGAGCGCTCCGTCGACGCGAACGCGCTTGGCGATGTTCGTGCGAGATCGGAAATCGTTCGGTCGCTCCGAGACGATTCCGGCGGCGAGTGCGCCGACTTTATTAAATTAAAAAGTGTGTGGGGGCATTCCGCCCCCTTGCTTCGCCCGACGGGTGGTCGGTCGGGCGGAACGATGCATTCTTGGGGGTGCATCGTTACAAACTCTTAGAACTAGAAGAAGATAAAAAGTAAATTAAACGAAGATTATAATTAATCTGCATTGGTAGAAATGGATATAAGAGATATAGATTTTCAATATATCGGAGAATACCTCTTATGTTTGACCAGTTGCAGAAACTATTGACAAATTACAAAGAGAAACACACTGTTTATATGAATACCTACTTCCTTGCTTGGTTTTCCTGCGCCGAAAATTGATACGCATTAGCGATAGTAGTAATTTTGTTTGTTGTCAACCAACAGCAAAAGGTTTATTAAATAGTATTGAGAGGCGATTTAACGATTTTTTCAACGTCCGGGGTAATGGGAGCTTCGCAGCAATTATAGCCATTGTACATCCTATATTCAAAACACAATGGGTGGGATGCTTAGATGAGACTGCCCAATCACAGGTTTATAAAGCTGTGATGCATGCTGCCCGAATTGAAGATACAATTCAATCAAGTACTCCAAGTACCACTTCTAATCGAAGTATACAGGATGACTTTTTTGATTTTGGAGATGAACGAAGTAATTCCGTTTCACCATTGGTGACATTTGAAAACGCCGGATGCTGAAATGCAAGTACGAAGATATATACATGAGCCATGTTCTGACAACATATTTACAATTAATGCATATCCAATTGTCAAGAAATTATTTATCAGGTATAATACACCGCTACCTTCCTCTGCTCCTGTTGAGCGTTTATTTTCGTATGCAACAATGCATAATTTGCCACGTTATAATAGACTAACAGATTAGAATTTTGAACGTCGTGTTTTAGCAGCAAGCAATATGAAAGAAAAATGGTAATATACCTAGTACATAATACAGAGCTTATCTTGATTTATTGTTATTTTGTAATAATGTATAATATAATACCGATTCTCTCACAAGGACATATTGTAATTCACTATATGTATACAAGAATATTTGTTTTTTTGGTAAATATGCATATTAGGTCCAACCTCACCGATGACCTTGACCTTGACATATGTTGTCAAGGTCACCCTCCTGAGTGACCTTCAGAAGGTTTTAGCCGGCGGTCATCGTTTGTTAAAAAGTTATTAACAGAAAGTAAATTAAAAATATAGCAGTTATTTTGAGCATTGAAAGGCATAAACGACCTTGACCTTGACATATGTTGTCAAGGTCAGCCTCCTGAGTGACCTCCAGAAAGTTTTAGCTGGCGGTCATTGTTTATTAAAAAGTTATGAACAAAAAAAATTTAGTGGGGAAAATTATTTAAAGCAGTGAATTGTTGGTATATTGAAAGGAAAGTTATTTAAGGCAGAGAATAGAGAGTATGTGCTTCAACTTACAAAGCACATGCAAAGCACACACTTGTAAAGCGCGTCACTAACCTATAGGTTAGTGGTGCGCTTTACAAGTGTGTGCTTTGTATGTGCTTCACTTACAAGTATGTGCTTTGTAAGTTGAAGCACATACTCTCTATTCTCTGCTTTTAATAACTTTCCTTTCAATATACCAACAATTCACTGCTTTAAATAATTTTTCCCACCAAATTTTTTTGTTTATAACTTTTTAATAAACAATGACCGCCAGCTAAAACCTTCTGAAGGTCACTCAGGAGGGTGACCTTGACAACATATGTCAAGGTCAAGGTCGTTTATGCTTTTCAATACTCAAAAAAACTGCTATATTTGTCAAACTCTTTTTGTTTATAACTTTTTAATAAACAATGACCGCCAGCTAAATCCTTCTGAAGGTCACTCAGGAGGGTGACCTTGACAACATATGTGAAGGTCAAGGTCATTGGTGAAATTGGACCTAATATGCATATTTACCGTTTTTTTTCTGAGTAATGATCAGAATAGTATAATCAGAGTAGTATAACTTAAACATTTTTTGAAAAATGAGTTATTCATTTTTCTCTTCTCTAGCTGTCCTCTATTTAGTTTCACAGTAGGTATTCTTTTAAACCTGTATATGCATTTAAGGTAATCAAATAAAATTGTTTTAGTTTTTGATGAATGCAAACATGAAAACGCTATTCTCAACAATCCGATTATACTGACTTATATTACCATAATTTTCATCTCCCCCTACATACATACATATACATACATATACATGCATATACATATACATATTAAAAATTAAAAAATATGGATAAATCGATGTAATATTTCTTTCGCATTCCTTAATCTTTTATATTCCTTATTTTCATCAATAAGGTAAATTTAAATTAATAAAATAAGTAGACATATTTAATATAATAAAATTGATAAGAAAATCAAATTTAAATTGCTAACTGAATCATCATATGTTACAAACAATAATAATTATAAATTAATTTTTATTTATTATTCAGAATTTGTAGAAAAAATAAAAGTAACAATTTCACTCGTTATTCCAAATAAATCGTATAACAAATAAATTTGTCTTCCCAATTCAAAGTAAACTGAATAACGGATAAATATTCGTCACTCACGAGTGACAACATGACAAATAAATTTTTATTTATCATTCATGAGTGGTCGAATTGCGAATAAATTTTTATTCATTATTCAATCGAAAAGGGAATAGTGAATAAATTTTTATTCATTATTCACGAGTGGCCGAATAACGAATAAATTTTTATTCATTATTTAATCGAAAAGGGGATAATGAATAAATTTTTATTTATTATTCACGAATGACCAAATGACGAATAAATTTTTATTTATCATTTACTGATGGCCGAATAACAAATAAATTTTTATTCATCCTTCAGTGGGAAGAAAAATAACGAATAAATTTTTATTTATTATTTAATATAGAAAAGGGAATAACGAATAAATTTTTATTTATCATTTAATGGAAAGAGGAATAACGAATAAATTTTTATTTATTAATCGTCAACCATGGAATGTTATTTATGCCCATCCCTGCTCAGGATGTCAGCCATGACGATTGTTTCGCACGACGAAACCCAAGGATCGCAGAAAAGCAACGTTCTCGACACTCAGCTCGTTCCTCTTTTTCCACCACCTCGTCCTCTCGCTCCGCGCGCTAAACGATAACGTTGGTGGCTCAACGACAGCGACAGCAGATGCGCTCTTACTTTCTCTCGCGGACGACTCGTTCAGAACGAGCATCTTTCACACACACACACATATATATCTAACCTCTGCGTCGCACATGCTGATCCACCACGCGCACCGTTATGTCGGTGACACTCAGCGCGATGATCGGGAGATAAATGATCTGCGTCGGCGTCTCCGACAGTTTATATCCCGGTGGAATGTTCGGCGCAAATTCGTGTATCGTGTGCACCAGCATACCGTTGCTGTAAGCCTCCATGGTAAAATTGCATTCCACGCGAATGATGTTTACGTCCATTATCTTCGTCGGCTCGTTGGACGCGTACCACCTGTTCGGCTTGAGTACGCTATTCGTCGAAAAACCCAGCAGAGAACCGATGTTGTTCGGTTTGGTAAAGTTTACTCTGTAGGCGCACTTAATCTCACTTCTCATGGTGTTCTCGTTGGCGCGAAGAATTATCGAACGTTCACCCCCTTTCTCTTCCTCGTTATCATATATGTAATCCTGGTCGTCATCGTCCACGCTCGGGTAACCGTCGACGGTTCCGCACCGATAAACACCTGTCACTTGCGAAGAATCGGCTCTCAGATGTCTCGTCGTTTTTGTCGAAATAAAAGGACCACGCACTAATTATATGGAAGAAGTGGCCACCGTTAAAATCGACGAAAACTACGGAAAACTGTAGTTTGTGTGATGCCGATGAAAAATTCAAATCCGCACAACCCTCAAAATATGCTAGTTTTTAAGCTACGAGCCTATAAAGGTGATATTGGTGGTATAAAACGTACACATATTATACATAGTATACCCCCTCTTAGCGTTACCCAAGATTAACCAGCGTGGAGGTGGTGAGTGTCTGATCTCCTTTTTTGTTCTTGTTTTTATTTTCTTAATATTTTTTTAATATTTTTTATTTTTTATTTTTTTAATATTTTTATTTTTTATTTTTTATTTTTGTTTTTTTATCTTATAGTGTTTTTTTATTGTCTCAAACCTTGATTTTCCCTATTACCAGCATCAATGATGTTATGCAATAATGCATTGCTTGGATATTTTACATTTGGTTGATGACGCGCATATCCGAGATACCATAACATCATTGATGCTGGTAATAGGGAAAATCAAGGTTTGAGACAATAGGAAAACACTATAAAATAAAAAGAAAAAAACAAAAATAAAAAATAAAAAAATAAAAAATATTAAAAAAATAAAAAAAAATAAAAAATATTAAGAAAGTATTAAAAAAATAAAAACGAACAAAAAAGGAGATCAGACACTCACCACCTCCACGCTGGTTAATCTTGGGTAACGCTAAGAGGGGGTATACTATGTATAATATGTGTACGTTTTATACCACTAATATTACCTTTATAGGCTCGTAGCTTAAAAACTAGCATATTTTGAGGGTTGTGCGGATTTGAACTTTTCATCGGCATCACACAAACTACAGTTTTCCGTAGTTTTCGTCGATTTTAACGGTGGCCACTTTTTCCATATAATTAGTGCGTGGTCCTTTATTGTTCGTAAAGTTGACGTTCGGTATCGGTTAGACGTCTCGAAATTCGCGAGACCCAGCTCGTAATCACCGTCGCTCAGATCCAGAGCGGGAAAGTAGCTCGCCGTGAGAACGTTGCTTCTCCCGGTCAACGTAAGTGTCAATGACATGACAAAGAACGATCGCCTATTCGGCAAAGCGTCTCCAATCGATCTCTCGAAAAAACCGCAGACACAGATGACCGCAGATACTTCGATCGAACGTCTGATACGAACGATGGTTGCACGCGTTATTCACCTCGCTTCCGAGATATCGCACAAGTTCCCGCGGTGGACGATGGTTACCAAAACCGTCGAAGTAAATCGCATTGTTTCCTCTCTTGGCGTAGGTGACCCAGTGCGTGCCCGAACGAGCGGCGTTGTCGAGATTTACAATACCGCTCTCATCGTGACGCACTCTCGTCGGCAGCGTGTCACGTATAAACACGCCTCTGAAGAAGGGTATGAGCAAACGGCGCGCGGAGCGCCTCAATTGCTCGTTCGTCGTAAGACCAGACAAAGGTAGATCAAGTGCGGTTAGCGTTTCCTTCCACGAGATTTTTTTTTACATCTTAACGACGACGGTTTCTTCTGATCGTCCTTGCGCCTCCACCGCTACGTTTATACGGCGTGAGATACAATCCACGACCTTCTGTCGCTCGATTGTGACGCTGTAATTCCTCGAGTTGACGTCGAGCAGCCTTGCTGTCGTTCACCGCTTTCGCTACACCGGCCGCTATACCGATCAGAGATTCGAGCGCTCCCAGCATCGGCAAGTGGTAAAAAGCCTACGCGTTTCGCCGCGGGAAGTACCCTCCTCCTTCTCGTCGTCGTGGTCCTTCTCCTCCTCGTTCCTCGCGCGCTCATACCCATACCTTGCGACCGCACGCTTCCTGGGAGCAGATGCGGATGCGGGGGTCGCCGCGTGTCGTGTTGGAGCGCGTGGCGATGCCCAGCGAGCAGGCCGAAGGAGGCGGAGGACGACCAGCGGTATCGAACGAGCGGCTACCAGGTATGCCGCTAATACCGCCTTTCGTGGAGGCGACACCCGAGCGGCAAGAGGGCATGGACACGGCGCCGGCGGCGCAGGCAGTTCCAGTGGAGGAGCCGATAGTTTGGGTACCGGTCGAGAGCGGTGCGATCGACCAACCCTCCGACGACTTTCAGAGTCCGGATAGTGAGGGGCTATCGGACCTGGACCAGCCTCGTGCGCAGTGAATCGCCGTCACGGCAAAGTTTCGCGAAGCCGAGATGCGGCGTCTATTTTATGTTATTTCGCGAAAAGAGCCAATGGCACATTGCGTAGATTTTTATTTTATACGAGTATGATTTCCTTTAGAACCACTGGCATATTATTTCATTTTCTTTTTTACACGAGTAGCAGTTTCTTTCATTTCCTATCATAATTATGCCTATGCGAAGCTTTACGGCACACGATAAGTGTAGCAATTAGATATAAGGATTTTTGCGTTAGCTGCAAGTTTGTTATAAGATGATTTCCGCCCATTCATATGTTTTCGTTTTCGTTTCGGCTCACGCTAATCACATACAGACGTAGTTTTGATTTGCTTTCGACGCGCGCGAGAATCGGGCGTGAAATCGCGCAAACGGCTTGAACCACACACAATCTCCAGGAAGACTGGATGCGACGTCAATAGCTAGGACCTGGGATACAATCCAAACAGGTCGGCGTCAATGTACGATAACGCGTTCGCTAAATAGTTACACAGGGGTTTTCTCCGAGAACTGAGAGTTGTAACGCGTTGTTTGAGACCTAGTACACACCCTAGGTAGGTCGGCGTCAAAGTCCGATGACGCGTTCCAAAACCAGAGCTTATTTCCGAGATGCGATAATGTGAACGCGTTGCGAGGGACCTGGTATACGTCACAAGCGGGTCGGCGTCAAGTTGCGATAACGCGTTCGGCAACTAGCGTTGCAGGGGTCATCTCCGAGAACTGACTGCGGGAACGTCCTCTCGAGGACCTAGGACACGGGCCTAGGGGGTCGGCGTCAAAGACGGAGGACTGGAAATGGACCCAGCCATTTTTTGCGGGGAAGTCGGGTGCCAAAGTGTCGAGGGGCATCCCAAAGAGGGTGCGCATAGGTCGGCGTCAACGTCGGAGGACTGGAATCGTCCACGGGCATTTTCTCCGGGGAAGTCGACCGCCAACGGACTAAGGAGCATCCCCGAGAGGGTGCGCACAGGTCGGCATCAACCTCCGACCAAAACTCCCGAAAGTGGAAGCCTGGTGCAGCGGTGCCGTCTGGGGAGGTCCCACGCATGGTACTGGCAGTGGAAATTTCCATATCGGGGCCCCACGATAGGAGTTACGGGGCACACACGCGTCAACCACGCGAAAACAGCGTGTCGGCATGTGCGAAAACATGCAAAAACGGCTGACGTCAGCGTGGCGTGATCGCGAATATCGAATAACAACCCAAGAGTGGGGATAGCGCGAGTGGTAGGGAGCCACAGCGAGCAACGTTGCTCTTGGCAGTCTATCGGATACAGTCGTAGCGTGCGGACGTTCTACGCACTGTATATTACAACCGGTAACTCCCGCGTGATTGCGCGTTAAATTTCTCGTTTAACAATAGCGAGCGGTAAATAGCTACCATCTGTAAAAGCAAACGACACATTGCGTGCGTGAAACATTGTAATAAATACAACAGTTAACGATTTATAATAAATAATTCGTCTTTAGTGAAAGTCGTGTCTCAAGATTAATTTAACATACTTACCTTCTACTCACCTTGTCCCTCGGCGGTGATACAACGTTGTCCAGCGACTCCTTGGTGGTGCGAGACTCCGGGGAAGTTCATCTACGGCGACGATCCATCCTGGGCAGGAACCTGAAACAGAAGAAAATAAATTAGTATAGTTAATAATCGAGGCCAGCGGATATCCGATACGGAGAGCGCAGCGACGGTGATGGTCCATCTGGGGCATCCACCTATAACACAAAGCGAATTTTTAATTATCGTTAATAATATATGCGAGCGGTAACTTGGTATGCGGTAACGCGAGGATCCAGGGGACGCGGCAACAGTAAGCAGCTATTCGGTATGCGGTGAAGCTAGGATCCGGGGAAGCGGCAGCGACGGTGATAGTCCATCGGGGATATCCACCTGCAACAGAGGAGAGAAATTACCCTAATTAATATTAGAGATTATATCTCGAGCACACCTTCTCGGTAGTTATAGGTGAAACCGAGTGGCGACCGTGATTTTGGAAGTGATATCGCGTCTCCCACACTCTCAAACGGCCACGTCCGGCTACAACCTTGCAGCCGGAGGCAGCATCGCGGACGAAGCAGCCAGAGTCGGCGACCGGAGGAAATGACGGTAAGGCTGACCTGGCCAACTGGGCGCAGACCGCGACCCAGCACCACGTGTGAGCGAGCGCGCCCACACCTACGTTACTATTCCCGATCCGAATGTTGGCACATTTATTTCCTAAATGTCTTTCTCATCTGTACACGCGTAATTTTCATTTATTTTATTAACTCTATGTACAGATCATATAACATCCGACGGCCGGCAAAAGTTTAAGTTTGTTTATTCGAACGCCAAGCGTGGCGTCTAACATTATTTGTTGTCATTACAAGGTTCGATTTACAATGTAAGAAATAAAGATTACGTCCATTTTCCTAAATATCACATTCACTCATAAACATATATATAAGTAGATAAGGAAAATACGTGATTCAGGGTTATTACGCGTACTTATAATCGGTCATATGCGTGATAATACTTTGCGATACAGATATTGCAGTGTGCGCGTAAAGCATATAACGGAACATTTTTCGCGAAGCCTATCGACACGATGCGACTGATAATGACCAGCGATACGTGATTAAGCGATTTTCAGGTCCGAGCGATACTTGAGTACCGAAAAGTCGAGCACACACGTCAGCTGCAGGAGGAGACTATATAAAGTGACGTAACATGTCACCAGAGACACGCTTCACGTGTAGTTATTCATGTCTGATTCTTGTGCCGGAAAAACCCAGCACGTACCTCTTCTCCTGGAGGAGACGATTTGTAAGTGTTTATTACACGTCAGCGAACGGGTCAAAGGTCATCCCGACCAAGTTCGATGCCTGTGCCGGAAAAAACACGACACAGATATAATTCGCGGAAACTGACATTGTCAATGCGTTGTTGGGATGCCAATTAAGGCATAATTATCGTTTAATTAGAATTTCGAGCACTGTGCCGGAAAGTCTTGGTGCAGACCTCGTACGTGCAAGCGACCGCCAGAAATGATCTAGCGAGGTCATAATTAGGGCAAATATCGATTTTCACCCTGATCCGACCTGGGTGCCGGAGACACCCACCACGAGCACCTTCCACGGGGACAACCGTGCGCGATCATCTTATTAGGTCCCTAGGAACGCATTCCACCGAGTCCCGTCGATCTGCGATGCCTGAGCCGAAAGTTCCAGGCACACACCATCTACGTCATCTACGGGGAAAAAATTCATATCGGAGCATTTCCGGGATCGCCCTGATGACATCCATCGCGATCCTGTATCGATCCGTCACGTGTGCCGGAAAAAGTATATCACACCGGAACGAGATCTAATTTTACGTCATAGACGTCATTAGGCGATGCTAATTAACATCACCGTCGAGGTCCCGTTCGAATCCGATGTCTATATTCGGAGTTCCCAGCACACGCGACTCCACCTGTAAAACATCATTTTGGCATACCCGGGGAGTAGCCATCATCGGGATTGTCAAAGGCGAGCGAGATCTGTCGTATTTTGTAAAGAGATATACGCCAAAACGTATATCTCCGAAAACGAGATAAATTTACGAAAATGTATAAAAGCGTATATCTTCTTATTCAATTTTCAGCGATCGATAATCCCATCGCATTCCTGCGTGTTTACGAAAGGTTGTTTGTCAGATACGCATATACCGTCAGACGACGATCACGTGATCGCCGATGGTCCGATGTGAATAACAAGAGTGGGGGTACCGCCCAGGAGGGGACGTACGCCGTTGCGAGCGATCGATCCTGGTCAGTCCGCCGGGAGATGTAAAGCCGTCAACACGTTTTCTCATGACAACCGGGGAGACCCGCAAACGGAGCGAGATCCGATGTGTCGCGAAAATATTATAATTTCGGACGCTTGTGAAAATTTGTGCGCGATTTATGCGTAATGAGCAGTCTGTCAGGAGAGCTTGAAGCGTTAGCTCGTTTTGACACATAGCCGGAGTTTCGCGTATTACAATAGCCTCTTGTTACAACCGACGACGCCCGCGTACGGAGCGATATCCGGAAATATCACGTATCGGTGTTAGTGCGTGCGACACATGCGAATAACGCGGAGTTACACGTCCGTGTACGAAACGTAAGGACGATCATTCGGGAGGATATATGATATTCTCACTACGACCGGTGATACCCCTGTTGCGGAATGAGATACGCGCGTATTCGGAAAATTGTCGATTTTACACGCGACACGCGAACTGTGATACACGACGACGGTGATACACCAAGAGTGACTGTAAATCATCGTCGATCGAACTGAATGACTATTTATTCGAAATTTACTGAATAAATACATTGTTATACAAAGAGATATCATGAGTGTTGGAAATCATTCGACGATATCCCGTGACCTATCCTGAGTCACCTTCCATGCGGGAGATTCATGCGTAATCACCATTCCTGCGGAAATTAAGTGCGAGTAAATGCACATTGCTTACGCTATAAGCATACAGTATACGATACTTACCTGAGATTCTGCGACGATCCTGTGGGTGCTTCATCCGTGACGATCCAGTGGTCCAGAGCATCGTTGGTAGTAAGCGGCTTCTACGAAGGGGGTCCATCCGTGAGATGAGACGCAGAGCGGCCAGCAGCAGTCCGGAACACCTGAAACAGAAAAAGGAGACAATTAGTCGGCGGATACGGTTAGTAGTATACTTACCTTTCTCAATTTAGAGGATAAAATCGAGTTGCGACCGTGCTACGCGAACTTTGAATATTTTTCGGTAGTTTAACGAATGAGTTGTGTCACGCGTGAACCTACGTGCCCGGTTACAACCTAACCTTGTTTCTACTTTCATGGCAGCCCATATGGCGGTCGTAGCGGCTTTCTCCCCAAGAGTCGAGTCACTCGCTGTTACGCGCTTGCGCGCTCTCTCAGCGAGAGCTAGATCAGCAACGTGTCGATCAACGAGATCGTTGCTTTGCGAATAAGCAATGTGCTCGCGACACGCCGCGTCCAACGGATTAACACCTCGATCTCTACGCGCTAGCCGCTTCGCGAGACGAGTACCGGGTCCGCAGAACTGATAGCCGGGTACATGTAGCTCGAAAGGAAGAACATTTATCGCCTTGTTTAACAGTCCACCGCCGATACCGCTACTGTGCGTTGCGCGCGACATCCAACGCAATCCTTGATGAGTGGCTGTGGACCGTCTATGTGTGACTGATGCCACGGTCGATTGTAATGTTCCAGGCACACGCGGCAACTCTGCACCTCGGAATCCGCTCTCAGATGATTCGGCAGTTTGCTCCACAGTCGTTCAACACAATCGGGAAAGTCGCGCAGCAGAACAATCTTCGGCACGTATTGCAGCTGTTCGGCGGTCAGTTCGAAGATATCGTGCTTATCCGTCAACAGGATAAACATCGCGATTGCCGCGCGAATCGATCGACGATTCGCGGTACAAGTGTAAAACAAGTTTGCACGCAAGCGCGCGATACGAACAAATGAGATTCGTGCGACAGCCGCTGACAATAGGAGTGTGAAATCTCGACCGCAAAACGCGACTGACATCGGGTGGAGCGGTTCGAGAGACGCAAAGAATGCATCATCTGTGGCCCCTCCAATTGCGGCAAGACGAACGTTCTAATGAGTTTGCTAGAGAGTCCACACGGGGTGCGTTTCGAGAACGTGTACGTGTACACGAAATCCTTGCAGCAGCCAAAGTATTGATGCCTGTAAATACCTCGGAGAATACCTGTCTGCCTGAATATCTCTTTGCCTTACCTCTCTACCTAATTATCGGTGGCTAATTTGCAGCCGCGCCTCCTCGGCGGGCGAGACCGAGGAAAAACGGGTTGCAAAATCCTGGCGCCCAACGTGGGGCGTTCTCGCAAAGAAAAAGACGGTAATTGAGAGGAAATTAAGGGAGAGCGAGCGTGCGCAATCGATTAAGAGGAATATTGCTTTTTGTGTGTGTCGTGAAACGTTACATGTTGTCCTAAGCTTAAGTTGTGTTTGTGTTAAATATTATTTTGGCCCTGGAAGGCCGGTGCCATGGAAATTTGAGCGAAATATATATACGATGTATCGGGTTTCGCCCGACCACTTATGTTGATTTGCCTGTGAAAGCCGCGCGTTTTTCTTCCGTTTGTTTTTCTCGCACCGAATTCCTCAGTGTTTACCGCGATCGACGTGTTATTGCTGGCGGCTTGAGGACCGCGCGTTGTTCTGTCGTTTCTTTCGGCGGGTTCCTGCGTGTTTACCACGATCGAGGTAGGATTATTATTTCCGACTTTGGTATATGAAATATTTGGTTTTTGCGACTTCGGTCCTTGTGTATAGCGACCGACATTCAATCGCGACTGGCATACGTTTTCGTTCCGCGGTGTTATTGTCGGCTTTGAGCGTACGGGCGGGACAAAGGGAAAAATAATAATAAAGATATCTGTTGCCTTCCGCGTGTGTTACCTCGCTATCACGTGGCTGCCTACCTTTCCACGTGTGTTACCTCGCTGTCACGCGACTATCTACCTTTCGCGCGTGTTACCTGTTGCGCGATTTTCGTGAGTAGGGTCGAGAAGTTGACGTCGGGATTTGCGAGATGCGGGGGGAAGGTTCGCCCCATAGCTGGATTAACAAATTAAACGAGCAAGAGGTCCTCCAACACCTGGCAGATCGGAAATTAAAGACTTGCGGCATAGTTCCGGTTTTACGGGCGCGCCTACTTAAGTTCGAGGTCGCGGCACTCGCGGGGATGGATCCGCCACCCTCACCCAACCCCGAAGGGGGGGCGATTGGCTTTGACGTGGTCGGCGTGGTGCCGCCTGGGCAGGTGGAGGCGCCCGCGGATAAGGGCCTACCCTTCACCGGTTTGGGATTGCACCGAACGCCGCCCCGCGTGGCCTTAGACCCCAGGGCCGCTGTGCCCTTCGCAAACGCGGGGGTGCAGAGGACGCCGCCTCGCCCGAATTTCGAGCTATCCCGAGAAATTTTCGAACCGAAGGGGGTAGAAATAGAGCACGGACAAAGGGGGGGAGGGGCGAGGGAACCGAATTACAACTTTCCGCAACCCCTGCGGGCCGAGCCGGTACCATTCGCGTCGGGGGGACGGTCCGCGCGCGGATCCGCGTCCGAAGCATATAATTTGATGCGAAAGTGGAATCTCCACTTTTCGGGGAAACGCGGCAGCGACGCGGAGGCCTTCCTTTTACGGATAAAGGAGGCTCGCGCTATCATCCCGATCGACGACTCGGATCTTTTTAAGTGCCTGCCACTTTTTCTATCGGATGTCGCGTTGTATTGGGTACGGCTCGAGAGCCAATATTGGCGTAATTGGGACGACGTCGAGAATGCGTGGAGAACACGGTTCCGCGACCCGGACTATCAATATATGCTCAGGGAGGAGGTCCTACGGAGGACTCAGGGAGAACACGAGGCCGCCGCGGATTACTTAACGTGTTTGCGCGCTTTATTCGGGCGAATGAGCCCTCCCTGGAGCTTGTCGGAGCAACTGACTTTCGCCCACCGGAACTTACTGCCGCGTTTACAGATCGCGATACGCCGGCAGGAATTTCACGATTTTCACGGGTTGGAGGACCTAGCCACACGGGTGGAACGTAGCTTGCTCGCGGATAAATACTATCGACCCCCATTGCCGCCGGAGCAATCGATTTTTCCGGATTTAGCGTAACACGCCCCGAGGGGGAAACTGAGGAACCCGGTTACGGTCGCCGTCGGGGAGGCCGTGGGCCGTAAGACCGGCACCAAAAAGAAAAGCGCGAAACCGGCCGCGGCCGCGACCGCTGTTACCGCCCAGGCGAGCCCGGTAGTTGCGGACACCGCGTTAGGGATCGGTGTGGGGGACGCCAGCATGAAATGCTGGAATTGCGAGAAAATCGGACATCGCGCGCGTAATTGTACGGAGGCTCAGCAGACTCACTGCTATAAGTGTGGCAAACGCGGATTCACCACGAGGACTTGCCCTGCGTGTCCGGGAAACGCGGGAGGGAGTTCGTAGGACGGGTCCCTACGACCCCGAATTCTAAAACCGAGGCCCGACCTGTAGACAGCGGGGTGGAAGCGCTTCCACACTCTTTTGTTACCTTTGAGCCCGTCGAGTTACCTCCTCTTCGATACCTGAAAATTCGCGTATGCGGACATCCGATACTGGCTCTCGTAGACTCAGGATCGAGCCGCACCCTCATCGGTCGTGAGGGAATGCGAATCGTGGAAAGCTCAGGCCTGCCGATCGAGCGTAAGAGCGAAACGCGTATCCGTATGGCGAACGAACAAATAACGGCGATCCATGGCGACGTTTCCGTGCCGGTAAAGTTAAAAAGTCAAAGTTGCGATATGACCGTGGTGTTGTTGCCGGACTTGGCGGTGCCGTGCATTGTCGGGATGGATTTCCTGGCCGGATTCGGTATCGCGTTAGATTTTGCAAAGGCCGAGTGGTATTTCGCGGATAGACCCCGTACTCGCTATCGGTTCGACAAAGAAAAGGCATCTCCGGTTTGTGGATTAGCAGAATTAATACCCGATCAAGAGAATAGGCTAGATTTTTTTTACGGACGATACCTACCCCACCGGAAGATCCGGGGATAACGAATTTGACCGATCATAAGATCGATGTAGAAGGCCATCCGCCAATTAAGCAGCGTTGCTATTTAGTATCGCCGAAGGTACAGGAAGCCATTCGCGCGGAGGTAAACAAAATGTTAAAAGCCGGAGTAATCGAGCCTTCGTCGAGCCAATCGTCGAACCCGATAGTGATGGTAAAGAAACCGAACGGGAAGTATAGATTTTGCATAGATTTCCGCAAGGTAAACGAGGTATCTAAGAAAGACGCGTATCCGATACCGAACATGGAAGGTATCACGAATAAGTAGCGCAAGGCGAAATATATATCGACAATAGATTTAAGCCAGGCCTATTTTCAGATACCACTCGCCGAGGATAGTCGCGAAATCACCGCTTTTAGTGTCCCCGGTATGGGACTATACCATTTTCGTAGGATGCCGTACAGGTTGCACAACGCGCCGGCCACATTCCAAAGATTGCTCGACACATTGATAGGCCCGGAAATGGAACCATTTGCGTTCAATTATTTGGACGATATAATTATCGCGACGGAAACGTTCGAGGAGCACATAAAATGGCTCAAGCGCGTATTAGATAAGATAGTAACGGCAGGCCTCACAATCAATCGGGAAAAATGCGAATTATGTCGACCGCAGGTACGATACCTGGGATTTATCGTTGGGAAGGGGGGCCTCAAGACCGATCCGGATAAAATACAACCAATCTTGAAATACGAAGCTCCGCGAAACCTTAGACAGGTGCGCAGGTTCTTGGGGATGTCCTCGTGGTACCGCCGTTTCATACCGCAATTTGCCACGCTTAGCGAGCCTCTGACCCGTCTTTTAAAAAAGAATAGGCGCTGGGAGTGGGGGGATGAGCAATGTCGCGCCTTCGATCGCATCCGGGAACATCTCGTGTCCGCTCCAATCCTCGCGTGCCCGAATTTTGAGGAGCCTTTCGTGCTGCAAACCGACGCGAGTTCGGTGGGGTTGGGGGCCGTGTTAACGCAAAAGCTGGAGGGCGAGGAACGTGTAATCGCGTATGCCAGTCGCGTACTAACAGACCCCGAGAAAAAGTACTCGGTAACGGAGCAGGAGTGTTTGGCCGTGGTGTGGGCTATACAAAAATTCCGACCCTATCTAGAGGGATATAAGTTCACGGTGGTCACCGACCACAGCAGCTTACGGTGGCTACATAACCTGAAAAACCCTACGGGCCGATTAGCCCGTTAGGCCCTCGAGTTACTCGAATATGATTACACGGTGGAATATCGAAAAGGAGCCTTGCACCACGTGCCCGATGCACTGTCCCGGATGTATGAGGAGGAGGGGGAAGAAGTCGCAAACGTGAACGCCGCGGTGGAGGTCGCGGAATGCGAAGAAACGGCCGACGAGTGGTACCGTAAGCGGTATAAAGAGGTAGCGACCGATCCTAGGAGATTCGCGCATTGGCGGATAATAGAGGGGCGATTATATTTTTTGCGACCAAGACCGGTAGTTTCGGACATCGTGGAGGACCTCGATCGGTGGAAATTGGTGTTGCCGCGGGAGTTGCGCGCGGAGGCCCTTCGCGAGTCACACGACGCCCCTCAAGCCGGCCACTTAGGAGTCGAAAAGACTTATCAGCGCGTTGCGGTCGCGTATTATTGGCCGAATTTGTTTAGGGACGTGGCGAGGCATGTGAGAGCGTGCGACACGTGTCAGAGAACAAAGGTCGAACAAGCGGGTCCGGCGGGATGGATGGGACGCCGTACGGTGGAGGGACCGTGGACAGCGGTCGCAGCGGACATTGTAGGGCCACTACCGCGTAGTAAAGCGGGATATCAGTATATCCTCGTAATCCAGGATATGTTTACGAAGTGGATGGAAGTCCGAGCGTTGCGAGCAGCCACGGGCCCGAAAATTAGAGAGGCCCTCGAAGATCTAATAGTGTCGCGATGGGGCACCCCGGGGACCCTTCTAACGGACAACGGCACCGAGTTCATTAACAAGGTTTCGCGGAAGAAAACGGCATAACGCACGCCACCGTGCCGCCCTACCACCCTCAGGCAAACCCCGTCGAAAGAGTAAACCGCGTATTAAAGACGATGATCGTCGCCGTCATCGAGAAGGATCATCGGGAATGGGATAGGCATCTGTCGCGCTTACGTTTCGCCTATAACACGGCAAGTCATTCGTCCTTAGGTACCTCCCCGGCATTTTTGAATTTTGGGTGTGAATTAATACCGCCAAATTCGCTGCGCGACCGTCGCGAGGAAGCTACCGAGACGGAGGCAAGGGACCCGGCGGAGTGGTCTCAGCGAATGACGGACTTACGCGCTATTAGGGAGTGGGTCGCGGCGGATTTGGATCAGGCAAATCAACGACAGGCCGCAAGATATAATCTGCGGAGGCGGCCGCGAAAATTCCGAGTGGATGAATTGGTGTTAAAAGCGGCAGCACGTGCTGTCGTCTGCCGCGCAGAATATCGCGGGGAAACTGGCACCGAAATTCCAGGGCCCGTTTCGGATAAAGCGGGTGATCTCTCCGGTCGTTTACGAGTTGGCGCAGCCGGACGGATCACCCGTTGGACAGGTACATGTACAAGACCTAAAGCCTTATCACCTCCCTGTTCCTTGAAATAGATACCTGAGTACCTGGTCAGGATGCCGGCCGTACGGAGGAGAGAGATCAGGCGCATTTGGCGCGACTTTTATAGCCGCTACCTCCCCCTCTGGCGACATATCCGGGAGTATGTGCCGGGCATCTGGGATGACCTAGCGGATGTCCTCCGACAGGTGGAGGACGCCACCATCACATACGACGGCGCCGTGGTAAGGGATTACCCCGCCCTGCATGAGATGGCCACCCAGACGCGAGAGTCGGGATATCGTTGCATTTCGACGCAAACCGACGGGCCGGAGCGGCGTGACGTGGCAGTACAGGCGGGGGGTGAGCGGCCCGACGTGGTGGACCGGGGGGGCATCTGCTGGAACTGTCTCTCCCGGACGCACAGGTACCCCGAGTGCCCTCGACCCCGCGAGCGGGAGTTTTGTTTCGGATGCGGAGAACCGGGGGTCACGCTCCGAGACTGCCAGCGTTGCGGACCCGCATATAAGGAGGCCCGGCCCTACTCGGCGCCGAGAGGACCGCGAGACCGACGCAGGAGAAGCTGGAGCCGATCCCAGCGGCGGTACAAGACGAAGGAGGAGCCAACCGACCATCAACGGCGATACCCACCAGCCTAGTCGCCCGTGCGCCCGACCCGCACTGACCACGTGCCCTTTTTTTTTTTTGCACCCTGCCTTGTGTGCCGGTACCTGAATGCCTGGTACCTTCCTTCCGATACCTTTTTTTTTGTTTTTTGTTCCCTCCTTCCTTTCTTCCTTCCTTTTCTATGCCGGTACATAAGTGCCCGTACCCTTTTGTTTTGTGCCTTGTACGCTTGTGCCTCGTCGTTGTACATTAAATGTAGTAAACAACAGTAGTGGAAAAAAAAAAGAGCGAGAGTAAGATCTTTAGTTGCCCTTCCCGTCCAATGCATCCCAAAGCTAAGACCCTTCCGTGGCCGCGGGGGCGAGTATGCGGCGCGAGTAGATTGCGAGTATGCGACCGCGGCCGTGGAGGCGTCCGTTCTGCGTACGGTCTCCGCGTCTTGATCGGGGGGATGTGTGTCGGGACCGACGAGAGTCAGAAACTTTTCGACCTGAGGGGGGGATGACTGGTCTCCCTGGAAATCGATAGTTCGTTTATTCGTCCCTTAGGCTGTTTATTGGAGCCCGGATGCCGGAGTGGTCGCTGCTGTCGGGGCCGGGTTCCCCTCGGTACTCGTCTGGGAAGGGGGAGTTGTGACGTGACATAGTCACGTCCACCGCCCGGACGGCTCGGCCGAGGGGAAAGCCGGGGATGCCGTCTCGACCCAAGTCGAGGAGGCGCGGTTAGGATAATCATATTTTGTGAAGCGTAAGTTAGTTATAGGAGGAGCGCGGCGAGTGTCGCGGGGGTGGGCAGCCAGCCACACAATGTAACGACCACGTGTCGCGACGAGGGAGAAACCCAGCGTCGGCGGGGACCGAACGGAGCAGCACGCCGACAACCGAGTCACGTCCGGACCCGCCGCCGGACCGTCCCGCGGTCTCGCGAGGAGAGCCGAGGCCCCCGAGCCCACCGCAACGAGGAAGCCAAGGGCGCGCCGCCACGCCTCGAACGAAGGACGCAGCATCGCTACCGCGGAGCGGATGTGCGACCCTGAACGCCGCAGCCGGGGACTTGGACTGCACCGGTCAGTGGCCAAGGCCTGGCCAGCCTGGCGCACCTGCATCAGACTTGAGAGTCCCGACCGGTACCGCCAGTAAAGCAAGGCGAGGAGCACTCCAGTCAAAAGTCCCGCGGGCGAGCGGCAGGCGTCACGTGGGACGTCGCAAGCGGCGAGAGCAGCGCGAAGAGCGGATCGGCGGAGCTGAGCGGCCGCGGGCGGCCGCGCATGCGCGGGGACCCAACGCGGTCCGAACCGGCGAACGACTCGGCACTGTCGTGCTAGCTGGCGAGCAAGAGGCATCTGAGAGCCGAGACGAGTCCGCCCCGACCAAGCAGCCGTCCTGTGCAGCGCAGCGGAATATGTAAGGCTACCACCCCGGTATCTCGTCGCGTTCCGTGTGCGACCTCGGCCTCCGCCTCACCATAATTACCTTTGAGTTACCTGTGCACGTACGTTGCCTCGTGCAAGGAAAATTGTTCGGTACCTAGAGTACCTATTATCTTGAAACGCGGATAAAGGAGGCCGAGGGAGCACACCGTTTCGAGTTCGCGTATAAGCCCTCCTCGGGGACCAGTGCGGCCGACAGTCGCATGTGTGTGTGGGTGTGGGGAAACTTTCCGTGCGCGGTTGCGTCGGGCGTATCGCGCGTGCCGGATGCGCCCGGCAGGGTGAGACCGTTGCGTCGGAAGTTTCCACGGGATCGCGGAATCGCGGTGGTTATTAGTGTTGTTCCGCGGATTCCGAATGAGAGTGTCGCGGAAAGTGTCGTGATCGTCTCGCGAACGTCGTAAAACGTGTCGGGAGAATCGTCTCGCGAACGTCGTAAGACGTGTCGGGGGAATTTCGGGTTTCGAGTAATTTGTCTCGCGAACGTCGTAAAACGTATCGGGAGAAGGGTAGAGTCCCGCGAACGTCGTGAGACGTGTCGGGGGCAATTCTTGCGGGTATTGCGTCGCGGGCGGCCGAGGAATGTCGTGCGGGTTCTTGCCGCGCATTCGCAGAGGCCGCCGCGAAAACGAGCGCGTGTAGAGTCTCGCGAACGTTGGTTTTTCGGGTTTCGAGTAAATTGCGTATCGGTCTTTCGGGTTTTGAAGAAGTTGCGGATATAGTTCGAGTGTGCTGTATGCGTGAGTCGCGAATGTGAGTTTGTATGAGTGAGTTGCGAACGTGAGTCTATTATTCTATTTTTTGTTATCTTTCTTCACCGATATTCTATTTCTTTCCGTAAATATACACATGATTCGTTACATATAATTGAGTGTGTTGATTGCGTTGCGCCGCCTCTCCCTCTCCTCAGAGTATCAAACTCGCCTCGCGCCCTGAGTGGACGTGTGTGTCCGGGCGATCGCATTAAGGAAGCTTACGAAAACGTGGTGCGCGTACTCGCACCTGGCGCCCAAGTTTTAGCGATACCTCGCGAATATCTTGAGATTACCTGCTGGAGTACCTCGCGAATACCTCGAGATTACCTGCTGGAATACCTCGCGAATATCGTGGAGATTACCCGTGTATCCGTATGCCTCGCGTACCTATTGGAAAATATCTACCTATCTGAATGCCTCGCGAAAATCTGGATGTTATCTGCCTACCTTGATGCCTGTAAATACCTCGGAGAATACCTGTCTGCCTGAATACCTCTTTGCCTTACCTCTCTACCTAATTATCGGTGGCTAATTTGCAGCCGCGCCTCCTCGGCGGGCGAGACCGAGGAAAAACGGGTTGCACGTCATATCACCGAGCGAGGCCCTACCCGATTCGATATTCGTGTTCGACGACGTGATCTGCGACCGACAAGACGCGATCAAAAAATACTTCGCAATGGGTCGACATTCGGATGTC
>JASTWR010002030.1:0-28069 GCA_030770355.1 Harpagoxenus sublaevis | reverse complement strand
ATTACTTCGATTTTTTCGAGGTACACCACGCGTGCTTGGCGTCTTTTTTTGTACCTTTTTGTAAAAGGTAATTTTGTACGGATATCATGCCTTTTTGTAATATTACGCATCTTATATGAACAGTATATCTTATTTTTCAAGGTACAAAGGTATTACGTATACCACCCGTTACTTAAGTTTTTTCGATATACCGGGTTTTTCAGACCACCCGTCCCACCCTTTTAAAACGTAGGGATGCACTTGTACGAAAAAATGGCTTAGACAAAAGTTGTAGGGTTTCAAGTAACGCATTAAATAGTAATATTAGTGTGACTGCAAATAACTTTGTTAAAGCCAGGTAAAAATAACTTTAAAATTTTTAAATGAAAACCCCTATTTTTAATTGCATATTCTTATAGCTTACCTCGAGAGCTTTTCAAAACATTATAATAAAGTATTTTTTTATTAACTATTTTTCAAGTTATGGAGCTTGAAATCTATGATACTGCCGGCATCAGCGTTACCCAAGATGTACCGCGTGGAGGTTGCACAGTCGGATTTACACTAGCAGAGTTGTAAATAACAATACTTTTGTGATTGAAGTTCTTAATTACTAATTATATTACATAATTTTAATTTAAATTGAGTTTAAGTACAAATGTTTTTTGGAATTGTAATTAAAGTCGTTCAATTACAAATAGGTACATTTTGAAATTGTAATTAAACTCGAATTTTATTACAATTAAAAAAGTAAAAAGAATAATTATTATTTACATTTTCCTAAATTACTAATTTTACAATTTTAATTTACATTTTTTTGTGTGTTTGAGTGTTTTAGATTAAATTCTGAAAGTGGTTTCCATGGACTTCTTGACAGCATGCCAATCTTTGATAGAACGCAGAAATAGCTCTACGATTTGATTCAGCAGGTATCAAGGCTGCTTCATCCCTTATTCGCTGCTTCAATTCTTGGATATTTTGAGGTTTTGTTTCGTAAACCTTACTCTTCAGATAGCCCCAAAAGTAATAATCAAGAGGAGTTAGATCTGGTGACCTAGGTGGCCAACTTTCCCCACCTTCATTTCGGTTCCTTCTTCCTATCCACCTTTGCGGGAAAACTTCATTTAAAATTCGACGTGGCCCTGCACCAAAATGAGGCGGAGCTCCATCATGCTGAGACCATATTTGCTCAAAGTTATTTGGAAAAATATTTTGTATTGCTGGAATTATTTCATCTACAAGTAATCTCTCGTACCTATGAGCATTCAGGTTGTCCTCCAAAAAAAATGGCCCTATCACATAAGCGTCTATCATGCCGCACCATACATTTATTTTTTGTGGGTATTGTGTATGACTTTCCCGCATCCAATTCGGATTTTTATCTGACCAGAGACGAAAATTTAATTACAATTCCAAAAAACATTTGTACTTAAACTCAATTTAAATTAAAATTATGTAATATAATTAGTAATTAAAAACTTCAATCACAAAAGTATTGTTATTTACAACTCTGCTAGTGTAAATCCGACCGTGCAACCTCCACGCGGTACATCTTGGGTAACGCTGATGCCGGCAGTATCATAGCTTTCAAGCTCCATAACTTAAAAAATAGTTAATAAAAAAATACTTTATTATAGTGTTTTGAAAAGCTCTCGAGGTAAGCTATAAAAATATGCAATTAAAAATAGAGGTTTTCATTTAAAAATTTTAAAGTTATTTTTACCTGGCTTTAACAAAGTTATTTGCAGTCACACTAATATTACTATTTAATGCGTTACTTGAAACCCTACAACTTTTGTCTAAGCCATTTTTTCGTACAAATGCATCCCTACGTTTTAAAAGGGTGGGACGGGTGGTCTGAGAAACCCGGTATATTACTTGGATTTTTTCGAGGTACAAATATATTACTTCAATTTTTTCGAGGTTAAAGATATAACTTCGATTTTTTCGAGGTAACATATTTACACGGCGGATTATAATCCGATTTGATAACTACCGTATACTATCCGATCCAAATCTTCTTTCCCAACGGGCAATAGCAAGGCGGGTGCGTTCCACGAACACTTTCTTCGGCACTCGGATACAAAGCACGGCAGTAATTCGGCACTCGGATATACAACAGCACGACAGCGATGTTATTACCGCGTAGATCAAACGCAAAAGACAAATGTCAGCGCGTCGCGGCGCTGGACTTGCGTGTCACTTTCACAATCTTGACGTTATGCAGCGCCATCTTCTATTAGAGCAACGAAGTATCGCCAGGGGTACACTTGGTGTACGGAGTCTGAGTGCAGTCGCACTGCCGGCGCCCCGCGCCCCTCGGCCCGGCGGTATGTGACAGCGCGGAGTGAGATAACCTACGCGGCTGGATAATAAATATAACCGTAAAGCGGCCCATACACGTCGCGAGTCCAGCTCAGCTTAGTTTCTACTCATTCGTGGGTGGGATGTCACAAGCCGGGTTCGGCGTCCGACGAGCTAAATTTCGGGACTATTCAAAAGGGTGTGTGTAGTGAAAAACGTTCAAGTCCGGCTTGCAGATCAAGCTCGCCGAGCCGGACTTGCGAGTCAATCGTACAAAAATAATAGGCCGTTTTAGACGTCCGCGTCGTCGAGAAATATTCCGTCCGCGTCGAGGTTATGATGCTTACGATGTTTATGTGTGCGTTCAGTCGGGACTCGTGCAGTGATAACGTGCAATGTGTGATAAACTATCGTAAGTAAACTATATCGTGCGTGATAATAAACTCACGCTCTCTCTCGCTCGCTTGCTCGCTCGCATAATCTCGTCTCTTACGAGTTAAAGTGAGGTTATTTATCCTCTAAATAAATCGCGAGAGAGATCGATCGAGTCATCATCATCACACGCGTCAAAGTGAGTGAGGTTAACGTGTCATGTCACATTGACACCGCAGGGAGGATTGATTCGCACAATCCTTTAGGCTTATAAATACAGTACTCGCTCTGCTTTCATGTTGATTGTTTCTCAAGTCTGCTTTACAAAATATGCTTCCCGGAAGAAGTGGAAACATTATTTATTGATTTCTTATTCAATAAAGTTACTAATTTATTGTATATGTTTCTTTGATAGCGATCTGTCTGATGGTGTTCTGGGTTTTGATTGCGAATGGGTCAAAAAGAGACTCGTCTATCTGTTACAACTGGCTACTATCAATGGAGTAGTTGCTTTGTTTCGCATCGGAAAGATTGGATACATTCCACCTAAGCTTAAGGTAACGTTTCAAATAATTCATGATCAGATTATCCGCAACTATACATAACATTGAATTTTAATAACATTACATTTAACTGCTGTAAGTAACACAAGACCTAATCTGATACTATTTATAGCCGATATAAATGGGAAAACTTTAACGTCACATTAATTTAATTTATACAAATTTTGCAGATTCGCAACAGCAGATTCGCAACAGCAGATTCAGTCGCAAACGCATCAGGCTATTGTCCTAAATGGCAAAATACAAAATCAAGTAAATCCGCCACTGCCAGACATTCCAAGTTACGCATCGACGCCTGGCTGGAAACTTCCATTGCCCGCACCATCGTTAAAGATTTCAAAAGTATCGAATGGTAAACTATATGATAATGTCTCTGTTTTGTACAAATAATTCAAATTCAACTTTGAAGCTACAAAATTTTTAATATAACTTTAACGTATAGGCATAGTGCTATCCTGGAGCATGAATCTAACGGATAAATATGCGGATATCGCCAGTTATCAATTGTACGCGTATCAGGAAGTCGCTGGTGTGAATCCTACCACTTCACTGTGGAAGAAAGTGGGTCATGTGCGCGCACTTCCGCTCCCTATGGCGTGTACCTTGACTCAGGTAAATTGAAACATCAACGTTATTAACTCGTCAAAGGGATAAAACGTGTCTCATGCGTTGTTTGGAATTCGCAATACTGTGAGAGCAATATTCTTGTTACAGTTTTCCGAGGGTAACAATTATTACTTTGCGGTCAGAGCGGTTGATGCACATTTTAGAAAAGGACAGTACAGTATACCTGGCAATATCTCTCTGTAAAGGAGCAACATCAAGTTTTGAGATATACTCTTGCGTTCAACGTGTACTTGTGATAAAAATAGTTCGTAGATAACGTCATCTCAATAACACGGTACATTATAATGGATCTGACTCGACGATTGATTTAGCTAATGTCCCTCTTCTGGATTATTGAACTCAAAATGCGATAACTCCAGTTGATGTTAGTCCCATAAATGCTTCCAATCGCACACATAATTTATTGTACATAATTCCCTATTTCGTAATAGATATCTTAATTGTTTCTTTTTTATTAATTCCTTTTAATAGCTAAATTTTAATTCATCCTTTCGGGGCCAAATATTGATGTTACAACATAATTGTAATTTCTTGAAGACATTTTTATGATAAATTCATGAAGTTCTGTTTCTGATCTGTCGTATCAGAAACAATTTATGTAGATTGAAGGTTGCAGTATATATTTTGATATTTCCAGCGTTACGAAGTGTCCCCTGATAGCAAATTAATAGCCTTGTGCGGAAGACTGGGCGAAATATATTTGTTACACAGCTTTACTAAAGAACTTGTCGGCATACTAAAGATGAATTCGAAATGTAGGGTATTGGCGTTTACACCAGACAGTAAAACGCTTATCACACACAGTAGTGAGTAGACTTGTACGATTTTCTGTATACACTTTCCAACGTGATTTTTAAGGATTGGTATATAAATATCTTTTTTCTTATTCAACCGTAGACTGCAACGAGATGTACATATGGAATCTGAATACTCGCACGTGCATCAATCGTGCTGTAGATGATGGGTGCTTATCTTGCGCATCACTCGCCGTGTCCCCGAGCGGCCAATTTGTGGCTACAGGCAGCGCGCAAGGTGTGGTTAATCTGTACGACATGAAAACTGTACTGGAGGATCAAATCCCCGCGCCTTTAAAGATAATGATGAATCTCGTGATTAAAATATTACCTAGAGCATCAGTTGATTTAGGATAAGATTCAAAGAGCCATAGAAGATGCTGTAAGAAACGATATATGGCAGTGTTCAACAAATGCCATCAAATAAGAATGTTATTTTAATAAATCCTTTACCTAAGAATGAGGACGTTTCTGTAGATAATTAAGACAAAACTGGTAGCTCCAGTAGATAATGAAAGAGATAACACGTGAGATATGTTTAATGTGATAAATATGGACAGATAATAATTTATTTATCATTAATACAGCGAGAAAAAATAAATTTTTTCTGTAACTAAAGTAATGCAATGACATGTATGCGCATTTATATATGTATATATCTACATATTGTGAATATGTCTATATGTAAGTATTATATAACTTAGAATTATATCTGATAGTTTGAAACAAAAAAATTTTCGCTCTCAGCCGACGGCTCGCCAGACACGAGCAGGGGTGTCAGATTTAGGCCGGGAGTCACTCGAGAGTCGGCTGGTGGGGGACACACACGCAAAAGAAAGCATGTACTTGTGTTCGCAGGTACGTGCTTTCTCTTGCGTGCGCACGTCCCCCACCAGCCGACCCTCGAGTGACTCCCGGCTTTAAAATCTGACATCCCTGGACACATTAACGAATATAATGTAATTTTTATAAATATTTAGTTTCTGTAATTAATATTTATAACAATCGTAGCAGAAAGTGGGAAATGTTTTGTACATTAGTTATTGCTTGGTATAATCTTATTTAATCATTTGATAATTCTGTTATTTATAATAATGTTAAGCGAAAAGTTATTAACGACGATTTATTTTTTAAGCCGGAGCTATTTTTTTGTATCTGATGTGGTATCGCTTATAGACTTTTGTGCTCGTTTTAAAAATCTCTATATCCAGAGCAATCGAAATATATATAGTTGAGATGGAATCAAACGACCATTTTCTGTAAAACATTAAAAGAATAAGTTTTTAAAAGATAACACGGAAGTTATTCATATATATATGTAGGTATTATAAAATTATCACTTTTTAAAGAACGTTTATTGCACCTGCAAAATTAAAGTACATTGGCAAATATAACTTATAAAATTTATATTTCTGTAGCTCTAGATATTCTAAATTATGATAAAATTTATTTATATGCATTTGACATTGATTTAAACGGTACTTTATACATATAAAATGTACGATTTATATTACGCAATAAATCATCAGCATTTTACTATATTTCTGTAATAATTCTGTTGTGTTATAATAAGCTTTCATGATATTTGTGATGGCCTTATGAACAAAGATATAAAAGTTAAATGAAACAAATTTATGTGTTGCCAGTCCGCCTAAATTAGAAAAGATATGTATAGAATGACTTCAAAAATAAATATTTTTATTCGAAAACTAATTTTACCATTATTTGTTCCCTTCTAAACTAATTTTACCATTATTTTTCCCCTTCTAAATCATAAAACTTTTTTCTGAAACGTTTCTTTTGTACGTCAAGTTTAAGATATATACAACTGTTTCCATTAAAATAGGTAACCCTATATAACATAATGTAGATTGTTAAACTTTTTGCTTCAATAACTTTTCGCTTAACATTATTATAAATAACAGAATCATCAAATGATTAAATAAGATTATACCAAGCAATAACTAATGTACAAAACATTTCTCACTTTCTGCTACGATTGTTATAAATATTAATTAAAGAAACTAAATATTTATAAAAATTACATTATATTCGTTAACGTGTCCAGGGATGTCAGATTTTAAAGTCGGGAGTCACTCGAGGGTCGGCTGGTGGGGGACGTGCGCACGCAAGAGAAAGCACGTACCTGCGAACACAAGTACATGCTTTCTTTTGCGTGTGTGTCCCCCACCAGCCGACTCTCGAGTGACTCCCGGCCTAAATCTGACACCCCTGCTCGTGTCTCGCGAGCCGTCGGCTGAGAGCGGAAATTTTTCTGTTTCAAACTACGAGACATAATTCTAAGTTATATAATACTTACATATAAACATATTCACAATATGTAGATATATACATATATAAATGCGCATACATGTCATTGCATTACTTTAGTTACAGGAAGAATTTATTTTTTCTCGCTGTATTAATGATAAATAAATTATTATCTGTCCATATTTATCATATTAAACATATTTCACGTGTTATCTCTTTTATTATCTACCGGAGCTACCAGTTTTGTCTTAATTATCTTACAGCATCTTCTATGGCTCTTTGAATCTTATCCTAAATCAACTGATGCTCTAGGTAATATTTTAATCACGAGATTCATCATTATCTTTAAAGGCGCGGGGATTTGATCCTCCAGTACAGTTTTTATGTCGTACAGATTAACCACACCTTGCGCGCTGCCTGTAGCCACAAATTGACCGCTCGGGGACACGGCGAGCGATGCGCAAGATAAGCACCCATCATCTACAGCACGATTGATGCACGTGCGAGTATTCAGATCCCATATGTACATCTCGTTGCAGTCTACGGTTGAATAAGAAAAAAGATATTTATACAAGATATTTATATACCAATCCTTAAAAATCACGTTGGAAAGTGTATACAGAAAATCGTACAAGTCTACTCCCTACCGTGTGTGATAAGCGTTTTACTGTCTGGTGTAAACGCCAATACCCTACATTTCGAATTCATCTTTAGTAAGCCGACAAGTTCTTTAGTGTAAAGCTGTGTAACAAATATATTTCGCCCAGTCTTCCGCACAAGGCTATTAATTTGCTATCAGGGGACACTTCGTAACGCTGGAAATATCGAAATATATACTGCAACCTTCAATCTACATAAATTGTTTCTGATACGACAGATCAGAAACAGAACTTCATGAATTTATCATAAAAATGTCTTCAAGAAATTACAATTATGTTGTAACATCAATATTTTGCCCCGAAAGGATGAATTAAAATTCAGTTATTAAAAGGAATTAATAAAAAAGAAACAATTAAGATATCTATTACGAAATAGGGAATTATGTACAATAAATTATGTGTGCGATTGGAAGCATTTATGGAACTAACATCAACTGGAGTTATCGCATTTTGAGTTCAATAATCCAAAAGAGGGACATTAGCTAAATCAATCGTCGAGTCAGATCCATTATAATGTACCGTGTTATTGAGATGACGTTATCTACGAACTATTTTTATCACGAGTACGCGTTGAACGCAAGAGTATATCTCAAAACTTGATGTTGCTCCTTTACAGAGAGATATTGCCAGGTATACTGTACTGTCCTTTTCTAGAATGTGCATCAACCGCTCTGACCGCAAAGTAATAATTGTTACCCTCGGAAAACTGTAACAAGAATATTGCTCTCACAGTATTGCGAATTCCAAACAACGCATGAGACACGTTTTATCCCTTTGACGAGTTATAACGTTGATGTTTCAATTTACCTGAGTCAAGGTACACGCCATAGGGAGCGGAAGTGCGCGCACATGACCCACTTTCTTCCACAGTGAAGTGGTAGGATTCACACCAGCGACTTCCCGATACGCGTACAATTGATAACTGGCGATATCCGCATATTTATCCGTTAGATTCATGCTCCAGGATAGCACTATGCCTATACGTTAAAGTTATATTAAAAATTTTGTAGCTTCAAAGTTGAATTTGAATTGTTTTTACAAAATAAAGACATTATCATATGGTTTACCATTCGATACTTTTGAAATCTTTAACGATGATGCGGGCAATGGAAGTTTCCAGCCAGGCGTCGATGCGTAACTTGGAATGTCTGGCAGTGGCGGATTTACTTGATTTTGTATTTTGCCATTTAGGACAATAGCCTGATGCGTTTGCGACTGAATCTGCTGTTGCGACTGCAAAATTTGTATAAATTAAATTAATGCGACGTTAAAGTTTTCCGATTTATATCGGCTATAAATAGTATCAGATTAGGTCTTGTGTTACTTACAGCAGTTAAATGTAATGTTATTAAAATTCAATGTTATGCATAGTTGCGGATAATCTGATCATAAACTATTTGAAACGTTACCTTAAGCTTAGGTGGAATGTATCCAATCTTTCCGATGCGAAACAAAGCAACTACTCCATTGATAGTAGCCAGTTGTAACAGATAGACGAGTCTCTTTTTGACCCATTCGCAATCAAAACCCAGAACACCATCAGACAGATCGCTATCAAAGAAACATATATAATAAATTAGTAACTTTATTGAATAAGAAATCAATAAATAATGTTTCCACTTCTTCCGAGAAGCATATTTTGTAAAGCAGACTTGAGAAACGATCAACATGAAAGCAGAGCGAGTACTGTATTTATAAGCCTAAAAGATTGTGCGAATCAATCCTCCCTGCGGTGTCAATGTGACATGACACTAACCTCACTCACTTTGACGCGTGTGATGATGATGACTCGATCGATCTCTCTCGCGATTTATTTAGAGGATAAATAACCTCACTTTAACTCGTAAGAGACGAGATTATGCGAGCGAACAAGCGAGCGAGAGAGAGCGTGAGTTTATTATCACGCACGATATAGTTTACTTACGATAGTTTATCACACATTGCACGTTATCACTGCACGAATCCCGACTGAACGCACACATAAACATCGTATAAGCATCATAACCTCGACGCGGACGGAATATTTCTCGACGACGCGGACGTCTAAAACGGCCTATTATTTTTGTACAATTGACTCGCGAGTCCGGCTCGGCGAGTTTGATCTGCAAGCCGGACTTGAACGTTTTTCACTACACACACACTCCCGAATCGCGCAAAGCCCGAGTCGATCCAGCCGCGTAGGTAGGTTATCTCGCTCCGCGCTGTCATACACCGCCTGGCCGCGGGGCGCCGGAGGTGCGACTGCACTCAGTACACCAAGTGCACCGGCAGTGCAACTGCACTCAGTACACCAAGTGCACCGCTGGCGACACTTTGTTACTCTAAAATGGAAAATAGCGCTTTTAACGTCAAGATTGTGAAAGTGACGCGCTACCTGTGGCGCCACGGCGCGCCGTGGCGAGAGTGTGAAAGTGACGATCTGGAGGACGACGATGACGTATCTGAATTGAAAATTTCACACTTTATCCTATGCATCGTAATATCTCCGCTCGTAGGGCACGTAGCGGAAAAATAAAAACATTTTTCTTATATAAATTTGGTCCAAGCTTTACGATAAGCCTAGTTAGAACTTGATCCGTTCACTGGTTATCCAGATCTAAAAATCTCGGGTACTCGCAACTCGTCGCGCCGCGTATATAGAGCCACGGCTGTCTCGCTCCGCGCGTACTTGGCGCGAGACACTACCGTGTCTCTTGATACTTGGATTTTTTCGAGGTACAAAGATAACTACTTCGATTTTTTCAGGGTACACCACGCGTGCTTGGCGTCTTTTTTTTACCTTTTTGTAAAAGGTAATTTTGTACGGATATCACCCCTTTTTGTTACAGATACATCAAATGCCATAATGTCTATCGACATTGACATTTATGTCTGATAAAATCAAATGTAAATATTTTTTGTATTATAACTTACAAGAATTATATCTGAGAGTTTGACATCCTTAAATGTGCAGTGTAGTTTGTATGAATTTATAAATCATTTAAAAAATTAAGACACAAAATATGAATATATTAGGCAAAGTCAAGTTTGTCGAGAGCATATTATGCAGTGTTTGCTAATAAATTTTGTCGACAGAAAAACAGATTTGATACAGAATTTGGCATGTACGATGCTATTGGCAGAATGTTATAGTAGATAATATATGTATAGTAAAGTTTATTAACAAAATAAGACAATTAATAATTTATAATACAAACTACACTGCACATTTAATTAAGGATGTCACTATCAGATATAATTTTTGTGTTATAATACTAAAAATGTTTAGATTTAATTCTATCAGATATATTCGATAGTCATTATTAGAGAAAGAGAGAGAGATTGATTGATTGATTGATTAGGTTTATTATGCCCAAGCAAAAGCTAAAGGGCAAAGGTACAATAAAAGCAGATAAAAACAAAGAACAAAGAACAAAGAAATACACTTATGGTGAATAAGTAGTGAAATATACAGCTAAGAATATAAAGCTAAGAATTACGTTGAAAATACATTTGTAGTAAATAAGTGGCGAAATATACAGCTAAGAATGTAAAGCTCAGAATATCGTTGAAAATAGAAAGAAGAATATAAAGCTAAGAATTTCGTTGAAATACATTTGTAGTAAATAAGTAGCGAAATATACAGCTAAGAATGTAAAGCTAAGAATCTCGTTGAAACCACTTGTAGCAGATAAGTAGCTAAATATACAGCTAAGAATGTAAAGCTAAGAATTTCGTTGCAAAGTGAAATTATCTGAAATACTGCAGAAGAGTTATGAGTCAACGAAATCCAGTTATTATGCTCTCTCAAATAAAGGACAAGTATAACCACGTAACTAGAGTACGTAACAAGTATAACCACGTAACTAGACTAATATAGACTTGAGCATAAAACGATTGTAATGTTGAACATAAAGTGAAAAAGCTTATAAATAGTTAAATATTTCATCGTGGTGAAAAAGAGTGACTCGCATGTGCGTATGTGGAACTTTCATTAAATCTAAGGCGATCATCGCGTTATAGTGGTGAATAAGAACGGCATGCATGTGCCATCACAAATGTCTGAGACTACAAGATCGTGGGAAATATATAAGTTAAGCCGGGTCACAGAAACCGAAGGAACACAGCCAGCATCAGCCTAGGGTCATTGAAGCCCCGCTAAATCAGCCTCAGAAGTAATCAATATGGGAGACTGACCATGTGCCTTACGGACAAAAATCATACCATTCATGCACCATACGTGCTTAAAAGATAACTGCCCGGCTATAACTCGAGTCCGGCGCAACAATTTGTAAATATCTGTAGGAAGCAGTTCGTTAATATAAATATGGCCGGGGACATCTTTTGAGAAAACATCGTTGACAGACAGTCGACGTTTACGGCGCATAGCACTGAGTATGTAGTCACGAATCTGCCGCGACTTGAGTACAACAATTATAGATCGCCGTCTGACCGCAAGGCCAGGACAATCGGAGGCAGAATCAGTGCTGGGCGCCACACCATGCGTCACAGACTTCGCAGACACGACACTACCCCCCACGTCTCGAGTCTCGAGAACATCGGAAACAAGCTGCGGTGTACCCAGCGCGCGAAAAACACTAGAGACAAGCTGTTCCGATGTGTCAGTCAGAGAACCCGGTATCCCGGAAATAATGATGTCCGATGTTCGCAAAACTCGAGACGCAGAAGGCTGCGGAACAAAATGAGGATCACTTAGATCACTTTTTAATTCACTTTTTAATTCGCTTTTTAATACGGTCTTTAAACGGCGCACTTCATTCGTAAGAGCAGCACACTGCTGCTCCAACTCAGCAATACGCTGACAGTTGCGGTCGACACTTTTCGCTATGCTGTTTAGCTGGTTAAGCTTATCGTTAAGTCCACTGTTCGTGCGCCGCTGGTCCTCGACAAAAGCGGAGAAACATGCGTCCGACGCCTTCTTTTGCTCAACAAATGCGGAGAATCGCGCTTCGGACGACTTCAACTGCTCAACCAGTTGACATAAAAGCGCATTTGTTGTGTCATCACTCTTTAATTGTGGCATGATTGATGAGGTGACTACAGCGAGGAGTAGAACCAAAAGGGTAACAGTTGGTGGTGTGTAGCGAAGCACACAGATGTCACCACAAGAGAAAACCAGAAGGCGATTCATGCGCTATCCCAAGAGCAGGCAAAAGTGAGGTTAGAATGAGAAGTGAACTTGTACTCCAAGATATCCAGCACGGCAGTTGCAAGAAAAGAAAGATAAAATATCTATCTTAAAAAGCAACGAAAAACTTGCTTAAATCTGTAACAAAAACGGCCCGAAGGCAGTTACGGCAGAGATGGAGTTCGCCGAAAGCCAGAGCAAGGAAACGCAGCAACATGCGGTACTCACCGACCGAGAGAGAGAGAGAGAGAGAGAGAGAGAGAGAGAGAGAGAGAGAGAAAACGCAAGCGGGGAACGCGAGCGGGGAACGCGAGCGGGGAACGCGAGCGTGACCGCGAGAAAGAGCAATACGTACGATAAATATAACCTCGCCATCCTCGCTCAGGGTGTATCCCAGGAACCAGCCATCCACAAGGCGCGAACTCTGTCACTCTAGCATTCATGTACTCCGTTCGGAGTGTTCGGACGCGACGACGCGGACGGAATATTTCTCGACAACGCGGACGTCTGAAGCGGCTAATTATATGTACGAGTTTGACTCGCGAGTCCGGCTCGACGAGCTTGATTCGCGAACCGGACTCGATCGTTTTTCACCACACACACACACACACACACACACACACACACTCCCGAATAGTCTCGATTCTATAAACGTTGATCCCGTTGATCTAATCTCGACGACGCGACGCGGACGTCTAAAGCAGCCCATAACATGTACGAGTTTGATTCGCGAGCCGGACTCAAACGTTTTTCACCACACACACACCCCCGAATAGTCCCGAAATTTGGCTCGTCGGACGCCGAGCCCGTCTCGTAACATCTCACCCACGAACGAGTGGAAACCGAGCCGAGCCGGACTCGCGAGTCTCGCGACGTGTATGGGCCACTTTACGGTTATGTTTACTTCTGTCACCTCACATGTGATCGATCGATCGAACTAACGCATCTCTACGCGTAGAGACTAGAGCGCCGCATAACGGCAAGGGTATGAACGCCACAAGAAAATCAGACCCCCCCAGCAGCGCCGCCGCGCGCCGTGGCGAACACAGCAACAGTAATACGTCGACGTTTCTTAATTGTAAATTTTCAGCTTTGAGTTTTGCATCGCAATATCTCCGCTCGTAGAACACGTAGCGGAAAAATAAAAACACTTTTCTTATATAAATTTGGTCCAAGCTTTACGATAAGCCTAGTCAGAACTTGGTCCGTTCACTGGTTATCGAGATCTAAAAATCTCGGGTACTCGCAACTCGTCGCGTCGCGTATATAGAGCCACGGCTGTCTCGCTCCGCGCGTACTTGGCGCGAGACACTACCGTGTCTCTTGATATGTGGTCAGGTAGTTTATACTTATTTATTATTTTACATATTTACATTTTATGATCTTGAACAAGAAAATGACATGCTATTTACTGTTTTACCTTTCTTGACTTTTGTCAGTGTCGTTATACTCTCCTTGACATTATCATGTAGCTCTTAAGCATTGTTCTTTTAAATATTTGCATGATTCTTGTGCTGACGACATATAGATATATGTATGAGAATATGTTTTTTGCCTTAATTTCGCTCTCCGGACTATTTGGTGAGTCGTTTGTTCTTTAATTCCCCGTTCTTTCAATTTTAAATTTCAACTTCTTTACAGATGTCGATCTTTTGGTTACTCATACTCCGGTATTAGTTTCTTGACTTGGTAATCTTGCGACACACTGGGTATGATGGAAAATTCGAGAAATTTTAATAGTTTGTATCTGCTGAGGATGGCCCTATTTGGAGCCGTAACGTACGGAATATTGATCTTGTATCTTGAAATAAATCATTTTTGATTAAATACGCACCAAGTACCGCGTTTGACTCTCATAGCCAAGTTATATTAAGTTTATATTCTTTTAGTCTTTTCAACCCCTATTTTATAAGTAATTCTTTAAGATTTGGTTGATTAATTTTTGAGTTACAGACATTTGAAATTTCGGAGAATCCGTACATACACAGGAGCCTTATAAACCTGGGTCTAATCAACCAAATCTTAAAGAATTATATATGAAATAAGAGTAGAAAAGACTGAAGAATATAACAGAATTAAAAATAGCCTGACATCTCACAATTTCCGGAAATTAGAGCAACCACGGACATTTCTAAAAAAAATTCAAAATTTCATAAAGAAAGAACCCCTTTACCGATTATCGCCAAATTCAATACTAACCTTCCTTAAATGATTCTCTATCGATTAAAAAAAATTCAGCCGATATCTCGAAATTTGCGGATGTTACAGTAACCACGGACATCATCCATGCGCGCGCGCGCGCGCGCGCGCACACACACACACACACACACACACACACACACACACACACACACACACATTTTTTAAAGATGCGTTTCTTCGTCGTTTTAGAACATTATGACCATATTGGCAGCAGCAACTACAAAAAATTTTTTTTACAAAAACAGCTTTCTCTATGAAGAAGCAACAATATATCAACGATTATAATTGTACAATTAAAGATAGTGACTGTGGTCCACCCACACAACAGTCCCCCTAACCGAAACCAATTGTTGTGTGGGTGGGCCACAGTCACTATCTTTAATTATACAATTATACTTATACATTTATGGTTAAAGCTGAGAATACTTTATATTTATGCTTTCTAGCACATAAAATTGTATATATATTTTTCTATACCAAATATTTTCTGCTTTAACAATAAAACTGTTCAATATATCAACAATTTACTGCTTTAAATAACTTTCTTTCGTTCATACATGTACTATTTCCACGTACATATTAGTCGTTTATTACTTTTAAAACTCAAAATAACTGCATATTTTTCAAACATTTTTTTAAATAACTTTTTAATAAAGAACAAGCAAAACCTTTTAAATGTTGTTCAGGGTCATAACCTTGACAACATATGTCAAAGTCAAGGTTATAAGAGCTAGATCCCCTTTTGTCAATATTTACCAAAATGTTTAAAAATTTTAAAGGTTCCTGTATTAAAATTTATGTTTTTTTGAAAGACATGAAATTAATTTAAATAACGTTTCTCTGTACAAAGGTACTTGAAAATTATATAAGTATATGTATATGGTTGTTATATATCAATTTTTTTCAATGTGGTATTATAGAATATTAATATTTTAAATAGCGTTATAAATGTTATTTTGTGTAATAATGTAGTACAAAAACTAAAAGGCGCGCTATAGTAGCGTTCTAGTTGATATAAAAAAAGTTAATTTAAATTGAAATTTGGATTATTTTACCATCTTCCTTCTTAAATGTTTTACAACAATTATAGCACCACCGTTAGCAAGAAAAAGGAGAATCTATTGAAGGAAAAGGAGACACTTATTGGTGAGGTAGAGACTATGGGACAACGCATGAGAAACATGTCTATTTACATAGAAGAACTTGAGAAAAAAAGTAGTGAGATCGAGCAACGGATGACGGAGATGCAGGAAACTATTGGTATGCAGCTGAATGAAATCTCACGAGAGAAAATAGTCCGGGACAGAGCGGAAACGGAGGTGCAACAACTTCAGGAAGAAATCATTTTAAAGAAGAATGATCTCGAGGTAAAATGATTTTGCGAAAGATTATTACTAGAAACTAAAAGAAATGTATAAAGTATGTTTATACTGGATGTTCCCAGACCAAACCTGAAATATGAATTTAGGATCTCAAAACACGAAAAGGAAAAATTTTCCTGTGAGGGTATGCTCGCAAATGTTTCGTTCACGAGATATTTACTTCTGAAATTACAAAACTACAATATTATAAATAAATAATTTTAAAATAATAGGTTTATCCTCTTTACTGCTTTTTACAGTAATCAAACTTTACCGCAATCAACTCGAGCATATTCCAATTTCAAGAAATATTTTGACGGATTATATCGTTTTAATTTTGTTGCTTTACATTTTCATCGATCCCGATTTTGTTGCTCCACCTCTATCATTAGAAAACTACTCTTACAAGGGGAACACCAGAGATTGTCCTCTTGGATTTCATCGAGCTTTATATTGTAGTGTTGCAACTCGCGCTGACACCCGTTGCACGAGCTGAAGTCGAAGATCGTCCCTTGACGACCGGATTGTTTACAGCGGTCGCTCTTCAGATTCCGAGCTGGGCTTGACAGCTGATTGACGTTTTTATTCCTGGAAACGGGAGTGCGCGGCGCGTTTGCGAGTGTGAGTTCGAGTGTGAGCGTGAACGGCGAACGCGACAGCGGCAAGCGCAACATTATTATAGTGTCATGCTCCCAGTAATTCATAGTAAAACCGTTCGATGCAACTCAAACATTTGTGAAAAAATTTAATTTTTTTAATTTTTTTTAAATAAATAAATGAGCATCTATATCCGTATTTTATATGTACCTTCTATTAAACGTTTTCGAACATGGGAAGAAACCGAAGAAATAAGAAGGAATAATAAAGGAATAAAAAGGAATAATAAAGAATTAATAAAACAAGTGCACATTAGTTGAGGACCACCAGAGATTGTCGTCTTTGCACTCTTTGGACTCCTCGGAATTTTTAGAAGAGTTACATGTTTGTAGATGATATTTATCATAAAAACATGCAAACATAGAATTTTTGCACAATGAGAACATTTTATAAATCCGACAATTTTATACAATCACATTGATGCGATGAGTAATGAAATATTGTTATGTGTCGAAAAATATTGTGACAAATATGAAAACTAATGTGCACTTGTTTTATTAATTCTTTATTATTTCTTTTTATTTCTTTTTATTTCTTCGGTTTCTTTACATGTTCGGAAACGTTTAATAGAAGATACAATATAAAATACGGATATAAATGCTCATTTATTTATTTTAAAAAATCAAAAAATTTCAATTTTCTCCCGAATGCTTAAAAGTTGCATCAAACGGTTTTACCGTAAATTTAGTTACTCCTATCTAGCACACACAACACCTTGAAATTCCAATTTCAAGAAATATCACGACGGATTATATTATTATAATTTTGTTGCTTTACATCTTCATTGATTCCGATTTTGTTGATCCACTCCTATCATCAAAAAACTACCTTTAGTTACTCCTATTTGGCACACAACACCTTAAAATTCCAATTTCAAGAAATATCTCGACGGATTACATTATTTTGATTTTGTTGCTTCACATTTTTATCTATTCCGATTTTGTTCCTCCACTCCTAACCATAAAAAACCACCCCCCAGCTACTCCAAGTCAGCACAACACTTCAAACTTGCAAATTCTATGAAAATCTCAATAGATTATGTCTTTCTGATTTTGTTGTTTCATATTTTCATTAAATCCGACTTCGTTGCTGTATCCCCAACCTTCGAAAACTACGTGTTTTGCCTCAGCACAACACTTTAAATTTTATAATTAACTGAATACTTCAATGGATTACATTTTCCTGATTTTGATACCTGTCAAATACGTTATAGTCGTAGTACTATGTATTCTAAAGAACGGAAGAATCATGTTTAATCAAATAAACTATTTGTTTTCCATTTTATCAAGAGACACGGTAGTGTCTCGCGCCAAGTACGCGCGGAGCGAGACCGACCGTGACTCTTAACGCGACGCGACGGGTTGCGAGTACTCGAGATGTTGAGATCTCATATAACGAGTGAACGGATCAAGTTCTAAGTAGGCTTGATCGATAGGTTGGGGTTCGAATTGGGGGGGTATCTCCTATAACATTTTCCGCTACGTGCCCTGCAAGCGGAGAGATATATGACGACAAAGTCAAAATGTGAAATTTTTTTTAAGATACTTGTACTTGTACTAACGCCTCTCTCAATCAACCAATCAGAGATCAGAGAGAAATGTAACTTTCACTATTTCGACACTGGCAAGCTAGTGTCGCCAGTTTCGATGTTACGTGTGCGTACTGCGCTCAGTGCAGTTAGTGCAGTCATCAGCCGGTTCAGCGCGCTGTCAGTTAGTTCGATCACATGTGATGTGACACATGTAAACATAACATAACCATAAAGCTGCCCATACACGTCGCGAGTCCGGCTCGGCTGGGTTTCTACTCGTTCGTGGGTGAGATGTTACGAGACGGGCTCGGCGTCCGACGAGCCAAATTTCGGGACTATTCGGGAGTGTGTGTGGTGAAAAACGTTTGAGTCCGGCTCGCGAATCAAACTCGTACATGTTATGGGCTGCTTTAGACGTCCGCGTCGCGTCGTCGAAAAATATTCCGTCCGCGTCGTCGCGTCCGAACACTCCGAACGAAGTGCAGTGCTGGAGTGACAGAGTTCACGCCTTGCGGATGGCTGGTTCCTGAGATACACCCTGTGCGAGGGTCGCGAGGTTATATCTATTGTACATATTGCTCTTTCTTGCGGTCACGCTCGCGTTCCCCGCTTGCGTTCTCTCTCTCTCTCTCTCTCTCTCTCTCTCTCTCTCTCTCTCTCTCTCTCTCTTTTTCTCTAATAATGACTATCAAATATATCTGATAAAATTAAATCTAAATATTTTTTGTATTATAACACAAAATTTATATCTGACGGTGACATCTTTAATTAAATGTGCAGTGTAGTTTGTATTATAAATTATTAATTGCCTTATTTTGTTAACAAACTTTACTATACATGTATTATCTACTATGGCTGCGTTCGGGGACCGCGCTTTTAGCGCTTTTACATCATTCTATCCTTGTTTTACGTGTAATGAATAATAAAGATAGAATGATATAATAGCGCTGAAAGCGCGCTCCGCGAACGCAGCCTATGACATTCTGCCAATAGCATCGTACATGCCAAATTCTGTATCAAATCTGTTTTTCTTTCGACAAAATTTATTTATAGCAAACACTGCATAATGTGCTCTCGACAAATTTGACTTTGCCTAATATATTCATATTTTGTGTCTTAATTTTTTTAATGATTTATAAATTTATACAAACTACACTGCACATTTAAGGATGTCAAACTCTCAGATATAATTCTTGTAAATTATAATACAAAAAATATTTACATTTGTTTTATCAGACATAAATGTCGATGTCGATAGACATTATGGCGTTTGATGTATCTATAACAAAAAGGGGTGATATCCGTACAAAATTACCTTTTACAAAAAGGTAAAAAAAAGACGCCAAGTACGCGTGGTGTACCTTGAAAAAATCGAAGTAGTTATCTTTGTACCTCGAAAAAATCCAAGTAATATCTTTACCTTAAAAAAACCAAAGTAATATATTTACCTTGAAAAAATCGAAGTAATATATTTATTACAAAAAAAAGAAATGATCTTTAAATTATGCGCCAATTAAATATATATTATATCGAAAAATAACTATTGTTCTTTTAAAAAATGTATTCTCATTAAAGTGAAAAAATTAATATAAAATGTGAACAATTTTAGTGAAAAAAACTTGGCGCTGCTAAACATAATAATATATATTAATGAAACAATTTCTATAAATGGAAAAAGTACTTTAATTAATGTGTGAAAGTCTCTACATTCACATTGTAATTATTAATTTCATATTTTAAATTAGTTATTTATTGCTTTCAAATACTTTAAAATTTGGCAGCGCCAAGTTTTTTTCACTAAAATTTTGCCATCTATGTAGATGACATTCTTATTCTTTGGAAAATTGAAGAAGTGAAGAGTAAATTGAAGAAATCCTTAAGTTCGGTCTTCAAAATGAAGGACATGGGAGTAGCTACAGACTGTGTTGGTTTGCACATTACATACGAAGATGACGCAATTTGTCTGGACCAAACAAAGTACATTAACGATGTCTTAAAACGATTTAAAATGGTCGATTGCAAACCAGTAAAAACTCCAAGCGACATAAATAAAAAATTGTCTATTAGCATGTGTCCTAAGGATGACCAAGAGACACAACAGCTAGCAAATATACCCTATCAAGAAGCAGTGGGTAGTCTTATATATCTAGTGCAAGGAACTAGACCGGATTTGACTTTTGCGGTAAATGACGTAAGTAGATTCAACCAGAATTTCGGCAAGGCTCATTGGACAGCCGTGAAGAGAATCCTACGCTACGTTAAGGGAACAGCTGATTACAAACTACGATATACGAAATTGGCCGAACGTCAACTAACTGTTTATACGGATTCAGATTAGGCGTCAGACGTCGACAAGCGCCGATCGTGCACAGGATATGTATTCAAACTCTCTAATGGCGCGGTCTCATGGTCTAGTAAGAGGCAACCTACAGTGGCCTTATCAAGCACCGAGGCAGAGTATATGGCCCTTTCCTCTGCAGTTCAAGAGGCAATTTGGCTCAAAAACTTCGGAAAGGATTTGGATCCAGATATAAAGCAAGAAACGGTCAAAATCAGTTGCGATAATCAAAGCGCACTAAATCTAGCCAAAACGGATGGATTTAGGGCTAGATCCAAACACATCGACGTACGACATCTTCATATTCGTGAGAAGATTGAAGACGGAACTGTAGAGATTATATATGTACCTACAGAGGAGATGGCAGCTGACAGCTTAACCAAAGCTGTAACCGGGCAAAAAGGCAAATTTTGTGCTGAAGCAATGGGTCTAAAGAACATTAAAAATTAAACTCAGATTATATATTTCGTATAATGGTTGGACATATATGCTATTAAGAAAAGGGGGAAATAATTTGTTTATTTTTTGATTACATGATAAGTTCATAACTTTATTTCTGTTGCCAACTATAGTTTCTATGCTGTTTTTTAATATTTTAATAAGTAAGGGTGTTGAGATTTATGTATATCTAACTTGTATCTACACTGGATACACTCTATGCCTTTTATGTCTCTGCTCCCTATCGCTCTATCTATAGGAGCATCTATGTATCTTCTTGAATAAAGATTTACTTCCCGTTAGACAATCGAACTGCGTGGTCATTTCTCTTTCGCTCTGCTCAACACATACATATAGTTCTATTTATCACATAACAAAAAATTTAAATAAAAAAAAAACTTACAATGTACTACAAGCGTATTTCCAAGTCTTAACAGAAACCTCTTTGACAAGATTTCAATTAACAATGTCATATTTGATATACGACCTGATATGGTTTTTGATACTTTATCAGACAACCACATTGCGGTAGTAGTACATGAACCATCAAATGAATTATTAGTAAAAATATAAAATTTTATTGCATTTATCTGCGAACTTTCTTGACGTGAAACATTCATTAGAATCTCGCATTGACCTATTTCTAGAAACGACGGAAACGTTATTGTATTTTTGATCTCACTAAAACGCATAAATCGATCAATTTTCCATGTATGGTCATGTGTAGTCGATTCAAAGTGTTTGAGAATAGCTCTTGGTAGACGATAAAAATGGTGAGGATGCTGTCCGTTCCTTTTCCAGGGTATTCTCACAACCAGTCGAGATATTCTCAACTTCTTTGTCATAAATCTGAAAATAATTAACTTACTTATAAATGATGAAAAGGGCCAACATATCGAAATGTTCTAACAGTTTCTATGTTTATAATTTTACGTAGTAAAACACCAACAGCGATAATTACCGCGTAAGATGGTGTTGGTATTTTTTGAGAAAATTCGTATACGCATTCGCTTAAAATCGATATATGTTCTAAAGACGCTGACATTAAAACTCTGAAACCCTTAGGTGATGTAATCTATTAAAACATAAAACACATCACACAATTAAAATTAAACACAAAAATTTTATTTTAATTTAATAATTTATACATAGAGGGAGAACTATACAGGATGTTTTAAAATTAAGTGCATTAAATTTGTGTAATGAAAAAAGAAATCAATACAAGCATTTTAAGTATAGGAACCATGGGTCGGCGACGCTTCGTTACGGCGTTATAAGCGTATAAACTAAATCGTCACAAGTACTACGCCCGCGTTGTAGTTTGTTTGCCTCTCGTTTGTTTACTTCTTAAGGTGCTTGCAAGTTCTTTCTTTCACTTTCCTCGTGTTTTTCTCAGGCCAAACTGTAGTGATCACGTTGTCAGTCGAGCTGTGCTACTCACAGTGAGAAACGAGTAGCTGGTAATAAACGAGTAGCTTTATTTTCTTTAAAATAATCATGAACCGCCACAATGGATACACTTGGGAGGAACTCGCAGACATACACTTAACTTTCGGCGCTGCTGGAGGCAACTGTGCGCTCGCTCAGAGGATGTATGAAGAAAGATACCCGAACAGAAGACTGCCGAACCAGAGGACTTTTGTTAACGTTGATCAACGTCTGAGGAAAACGGGATCATTGCAATCGAGGATGTACAACGCAGGGAGGAATAGGTCAACACGTACTCCACAGTTTGAGGAAAAAGTATTAGAGCGATTTGAAGATAATCCATCAACAAGTACTAGAATTGTTGCACGCGAGCTCCAATGTTAATAACAGTTTCGTTTGGAATATTGTCCATGACAATTTGCTTCATCCGTTTTATCGACAAAAGGTGCAAGCTCTTTGCCCCAATAATTTTCCGGCTCGTGTTGCCTTTGTTAATTGGTTTCTTGCAATAAAGAGCTCTCCAACCTGAATTTCCAGCTCGTGTTTTGTTTACCGACGAAACAAGCTTCACGCGTGAAGCCATCGTTAACACTCACAAGAGTCATGTGTGGGCTGAAGATAATCCACATGCCACTTTAATTCGTGGTCACCAAGAACGTTTTACGGTGAATGTGTGGGCGGGAATACTTAATGATTTCTTAATCGGACCCTACCTTATGCCTTTCAGGCTTAATGGGCGCAATTCTGGTATTCTGCAGCAAGTCCTGCCGGAACTTATGGAAGACGTACCGCTTGCAATTAGAAGGGTCATGTGGTTTCAGCACGACGGTGCTCCACCGCACTTTACGGCTGAAGTACGCAATCACCTGACAGATACTTTCGGCGACAGATGGATTGGGGCGGGGTGAACCTGTTACGTGGCCTGCAAAATCACCAGATTTAACGCCTCTTGATTTCTTCTTCTGGGGTGCAATGAAAAGTATGATTTATTCTGAACAAGTCGAATCTGAGGAGGATCTGGTCGCTCGCATCGTTGAGGCATCTGAAACCATCCGACACATGCCTGAAATATTCCAAAGAACGCGGCAGTCATTGCTCCGTTTGCTAGAGGACTTTTGCCGTAACATTGGCGGTCGTAACTTTGAACATTTCTGTAAACATGTCAAATTAACAAAATAAAATAATTGCATCGCAGACGTTATGACGATTTAGTTTAAACGCCCATAAACGCCGTAACGAAGCGTCGCCGACCCATGGTTTTTATACTTAACATGCTTGTATTGATTCCTTCTTTCATTACACAAATTTAATGCACTTAATTTAAAACACCCTGTATATTCTTACACATATATAATTATCTTGGCTTGTTGTAATTCATTAATCAATGCAAATATTATACTTTTGATATGTTCAACATTACTTAATAAATGAAATCATAAATAAAAAATGCTTACATGGAAAGTATTTCCGATATTCTCGCGGCACAATATTTTTCCTAATAAATTTCTCGGTGTTTCCACAGACTACACATTGATTAAGTTTCACCTGTGTATAATATTGTCCAACCTCTCCCAATGCTCGGCCAGTAGATGGCTCGAAATTTAATCTCACTGTATATGGATCTGTATCCACAAGTTTTCCTAAATTCTTCGTAATATACCACTCTGCTTTCTTGCGATCGCATGTACACAATATATCTCTATCAGGCGCTTGTAAATAACAATTATGATATAACGGTTTAATTCTTGTAGGTATCGCATTTTCACAATCGTTAATAGTGTTTTTATTTACTACTACTGATTTACTCTTGGTATTTAAAACATTATTGCTAGTAATACTGTCCACACTTGGTGATCGCTGAACCTTGAACCTTAAACACACATACATTTATGTGCATATTTTTCTATTACATGTGTAAAATTTTAAACTATAATTTATATAATTTATAAAGTTTTATACCTCGCACCGACTGTTCTAGCAGGTACACCATAAATTCGCACATTTATATCATTATTAAATGTATTATATAAGTACATTTTTAATCTCTGCCATAATAAATATTTTTCTTTTTTTTTTTGCCTTATCTGCAAATAAAATTCAGGCACAACTTGAAATTACGTACGATAACCATGTATAAAGAAAAAGTTTTAAACTTCTTACTTCATGATAAATGATAACAGATGCAAGCGCATCACAAGCAGTATACGCAACTTGTTCGTCGGTTAAGGTGCTAGCATCCCAGTCACCACACCTGATTTCTATCATTTTGTTCATCTCAATGAAGATATTCTTCTAAACTCACGGCAGCTAAACTTTTCCGGCTCGGTAGATTAAGACTTTCAGCTAAGGTTCTTAGATCAAGAGTTCCATTAACTCTACATCCATAATCCTTTACAATCTTCTGCCCATCTTCGAACGAGGCGATCCCCACTTTAAGAACGTGCTTACTAGCTAATAATTCCTGAAGGCATAAATGTAATCTTATTAAAATTCAATGTTATGCATAGTTGCGGATAATCTGATCATGAACTATTTGAAACGTTACCTTAAGCTTAGGTGGAATGTTTCCAATCTTTCCGATGCAAAACAAAGCAACTACTCCATTGATAGTAGCCAGTTGTAACAGATAGACGGGTCTCTCTTTGACCCATTCGCAATCAAAACCCTGAACACCATCAGACAGACCGCTATCAAAGAAACATATACAATAAATTAGTAACTTTATTGAATAAGAAATCAATAAATAATGTTTCCACTTCTTCTGGGAAGCATATTTTGTAAAGCAGACTTGAGAAACGATCAACATGAAAGCAGAGCGAGTACTGTATGTATAAGCCTAAAGGATTATGCGAATCAATCCTCCCTGCGGTGTCAATGTGACATAACACGTTAACCTCACTCACTTTGACGCGTGTGATGATGATGACTCGATCGATCTCTCTCGCGAACGCGATTTATTTAGAGGATATAAATAACCTTACTTTAACTCGTAAGAGACGAGATTAAGCGAGCGAGCAAGCGAGCGAGAGAGAGCGTGAGTTTATTATCACGCACGATATAGTTTACTTACGATAGTTTATCACACATTGCACGATATCACTGCACGAGCCCCGACTGAACGCACACATAAACATCGTAAGCATCATAACCTCGACGCGGACGGAATATTTCTCGACGACGCGGACGTCTAAAACGGCCCATTATTTTTGTACGATTGACTCGCGAGTCCGGCTCGGCGAGCTTGATCTGCAAGCCGGACTTGAACGTTTTTCACTACACACACATTCTCGAATAGTCCCGAAATTTAGCTCGTCGGACGCCTTCTTCTTCTTCTTATTTGCTCAAGCTCCTGCCTCCATGCGGAGGTCAATACGGCCCATAAACTCATTGTCAGTCAAAATAGTAACAGAATCGAATGTTGGATCCTCTTCTTGTCCCGGGGACAGCACGCCGGGGATGGGGTAATACAAACGTGCAGACGAAGTGTCTATGGTGGGGGCACTTGAATCGTAGAACTTCGAAATCCCGGGGACACAGCACGCCGGGGAGGAGGAGGTACTGCAATCCCCCTCAGCCTGTATGTGTGCGTGTATGTGTGTAAATATAATTGAACTATATAATTAGCGGCATCTTCAAGGTGTTGTGTACGTATCTGTATGTGTATGAGTGTCGGCGGTGTTGAGCTCGGGTAACCGTGGGTGCGCTACGACCAAGGAACTGCGCGGATCACTTTCCCCTGCGGTCCTCAAAAAATCCCAACGGTCGAAACACGTCCGAACACGTTCAACGCCAATGGCGGAATGCTCGTCGGACGCCGAACCCGGCTCGTGACATCCCACCCACGAACGAGTAGAAACTGAGCTGAGCCGGACTCGCGACGTGTATGGGCCGCTTTACGGTTATATTTATTATGCAGCCGCGTAGGTTATCTCGCTCCGCGCTGTCACATCACACACCGTCGGGCCGCAGGGCGCCAGCAGTGCGACTGCACTCAGTACACCAAGTGCACCGCTGGCGACAATTTGTTGCTCTACCGCCGGCCGCAGGGCGCCAGCAGCGCGACTGCACTCAGTACACTAAGTGCACCGCTGGCGACACTTTGTTGCTCTAAAATGGAAAATAGCGCCATTAACGTCAAGATTGTAAAAGTGACGCGTTACCCCCAGCGCCACGGCGCGCCGTGGCGAGAGTGTGAAAGTGACGACGACGTATCTTAATGTAAAATTTTCAGGTCTGGACTTTTGCATCGCAATATTTTTTTCGTAGGCTACGAAGGGGAAAAATAAAAATACTTTCATTATATAAATTTGGTCCAAGCTTTCCATTGAGCCTAGTTAGAACTTGATCCGTTCACTAGTTATCGAGATCTCAAAATCTCGAGTACTCTCAACATATATATAACTCGTCGCGTCGCGTATATAGAGCCACGGCTGTCTCGCTCCGCGCGTACTTGGCGCGAGACACTACCGTGTCTCTTGATATAATACGATTAAATTAAGAAATAAAAATGTCAATATAAAACTTATTTCTTTTATGTTATTATCAACATAAAATGTTTTACTGTACTAAAAATTTATATTGAATATTTTTTGATAGAAAAGTAATTACAAAAAAATAAATATATCAAAATTTAATATAGTAAAGAAAAGATTGCAAATAAGCAGCAAATCGAAAATCAATACCCATAAATAATCTTTTCTTAGAAGAATGTAATAAAAGTTAGACTATTGTTTGATTTAAACGACCAATGAGTGTAGTTACATTTGTAATTGAGCGTTTGCCTAACAAGTAAGTGTCATACAGAGCTCTGTGAATAAATAACCATGAATGATATGCTTAAACTTGATATTCAGCATCAAGAGCAAAAAATGATTTAAAACATACGTCAACAGCTTGTAAAACACTTCCTATTTTCTACAGAGTGTTGTTGATGCAGACGTACGCAGCAGTAATCGAATCTTCCACATTTCCGACAACAATTATATAAGGCTGGACAGTAGCACTGATAGAGGCATAATATTCATTCCGTCTTTTTATAGCATTCAATACATCACCACCAATCTAGTAAAAACAAAAATTATTAACCTTCAGAAATAAGAGAAACAAAATAATAAGATAATTTAAAAATGTTTTCTCATGTATACTTACAGCTACTTTCTGAATAAATGCTTCTCTTGCCTCTTCCACTGATGGCTTAAGTACTTTTTTTCCAACTTTAACTCTGCTTGTTGGCTTACATATAATAGATAAGATGTTTAATAAAATGTAATCTCTAACATCTGTGGAGAAAAAAACAAGATAAAAAATTTATATTTAAAAAAGTGGTTTCTATATATATACTATAATTTCTATGCTACGAATCATACCACATAAAATTTTCTACAAAAAATAATCATCTTCTGATCACACTCACCATT
>JASTWR010002029.1:0-28070 GCA_030770355.1 Harpagoxenus sublaevis | reverse complement strand
TTTAAGGTAAAGATATTACTTGGATTTTTCGAGGTACAAAGATAACTACTTCGATTTTTTCAAGGTACCCACGCGTGCTTGGCGACTTTTTTTTTTACCTTTTTGTAAAAGGTAAATATATTACTTCGATTTTTCAAGGTAAATATATTACTTTGGTTTTTGAGGTAAAGATATTATTGGATTTTTCGAGGTACAAAGATAACTACTTCGATTTTTTCAAGGTCACCACGCGTGCTTGGCGTCTTTTGTTTTACCTTTTTGTAAAAGATAATTTGTACGGATATCACCCCTTTTTGTTATAGATACATCAAACGCCGTAATGTCTATCGACATCGACATTTATGTCTGATAAAATTAAAGTAAATATTTTTTGTATTATAACTTACAAGAATTATATCTGAGAGTTTGACATCCTTAAATGTGCAGTGTAGTTTGTATAAATTTATAAATCATTAAAAAAATTAAGACATAAAATATGAATATATTAGGCAAAGTCAAATTTGTCGAGAGCACTATGCCAGTGTTTGCTATAAATAAATTTTGTCGAAAGAAAAACAGATTTTGATACAGAATTTGGCATGTACGATGCTATTGGCAGAATGTCATAGTAGATAATATATGTATAGTAAAGTTTGTTAAAAAAATAAGGCAATAATAATTTAAATACAAACTACACTGCACATTAATTAAGGATGTCACTGTCAGATATAATTTTTGTGTTATAATACAAAAATATTTAGATTTAATTTTATCAGATATATTTGATAGTCATTATTAGAGAAAAGAGGAGAGAGAGAGAGAGAGAGAGAGAGAGAGAGAGGAGAGAGAAAACGCGAGCGGGGAACGCGAGCGTGACCGCGAGGAAGAACAATACGTATGATAGATATAACCTCGCGACCCTCGCACAGGGTGTATCCCAGGAACCAGCCATCCGCAAGGCGCGAACTCTGTCACTCCAGCACTGCACTTCGTTCGGAGTGTTCGGGACGCGACGACGCGGACGGAATATTTCTCGACGACGCGGACGTCTAGAGCAGCCCACAACATGTACGAGTTTGATTCGCGAGCCGGACTCAAACGTTTTTCACCACACACACACTCCCGAATAGTCCCGAAATTTGGTTCGTCGGACGCCGAGCCCGTCTCGTAACATCTCACCCACAAACGAGCAGAAACCGAGCCGAGCCGGACTCGCGACGTGTATGGGCCTCTTTATGGTTATGTTTACATACATCTCGACGACGCGGACGTCTAAAGCGGCCCATAACATGTACGAGTTTGATTCGCGAGTCCGACTCGGCGACGGCGAGCTTCATTCGCGAACCGGACTCGACCGTTTTTCACCACACACACACACACTCCCGAATAGTCTCGATTCTATAAACGTTGATCCCGTTGATCTAATCTCGACGACGCGACGCGGACGTCTAAAGCGGCCCGTAAGGCCATAACATGCGTACGTTTGATTCGCGAGCCGGACTCAAACGTTTTTTACCACACACACACACTCCCGAATAGTCCCGAAATTTGGCTCGTCGGACGCCGAGCCCGTCTCGTAACATCTCACCCACGATATTGTTTACGAAAGCTTCTTTGCTTACGACCACGATCGCAGCGTTACGATAGATGTAGACGCACCTTAATAATTCATACGATAACTGTCACGACGAACGTTACAATCGTCGTAATGATCTTACGATCCATCGTGCTGCGATCAGAGAGAAACCTGAGAGCGGCCATCCCTTTGTTCTTGCGGTGGACGCATTTTTCGACGCGCCGCCTGAAGAAGTGGAACCAAACTACGCTCGTCACGGTCGGTAACGGTACATGGGTGCGTGTCCGTACTATGGTTGGTGTCCAAACTACTGAAAATCGATAAGGTGAATGAGTCAGACAAGGACCGACAACAATTGCTCCGTCCTTGTCTCACGTATCACGTTACGGTAGGCGGGCTAGCAGCGGCAAAGCCGAAATTTCCTTTTAGGCTGCGCCAGACTATGCGCAATTCGTGGTTCGTGATTCGCGAATCGTGTATTTGTATACCATCCGTGCTTACACGAATGGGAAACAAATGCACGATTTACGAATCACGAACCACGAATCGCGCATAGTCTGGCGCCAGCCTTACCCGACTCGCTCAGTCGGAGTCCGTCGCGGGCCGGCGTCCGGGACGGACGTCGGCCCGCTTGCCAAGTTTAACAGAGTTCTTTTCAATGATGATTATCGTTTTGTGTGACGGGCTCCCTATTTAGTTTATTTAGTTTATTTAGTTTATTTAGTTTGTTACTTATACTTTGAGTTTGCATTTATTTTGATCTTAATGTGTGATGTGTCTCTATCCTTGAACATTGGACTTGAGTTATCCTTGCCAGTCAAGATAAGTTTTTAGTTATAAGTTATTAGTGGTCTTTCGATTTTTGTCAGTGGATAAACTTTCTTCTTACTGAACAATTCTTGTTAGATAGACGTCTTTAGTAATAAGTTATTTATAGTGAACCGGATTCTTATTACATTACTTTCTAATTTTAGTCTAGATTTGTTTATGCCATTCTGTATTTTTGAAATTGTTAGTTTCTAATTGCGTCTTTTGAATCATATATATCAGTTTATTTGGGATCATGTGCGCGTGATCACCTTTGTACTTTTCGCACTAATCATTCTATGTCCGCGTGATATACTTTCTGCGTCACTTGCGTTTCTTAAGTATATGCTATTCATCTTATTGGAGCTCGTAAATTGATTTTGGATTTTGAATTCGTCGTTAGTAATTACTTTTATTAATTTTGATGATGGATATTTGTGTTTAGAATTTTTCTGTGTAATACTGCCTGATATAGTCTTTTGTATCATTTGAATCTTATGTTCAGAATTATTATTATTACTATATGAATGGCGTATATTTAGAGAGAGCTGGTCGATCTCTTGGGCGTCCCTGCTCGAGGGGGGCGCTTTGGATTTCGACCTGTGTTTCGGTCGTACCTGCCACATATATATTCTGCGTTTATTAAGCTATGATTTGATGTCATTAATAGTTTTGCAATCCTTTTGTTTTGTGATCATCTTTAGGAAATCTTATATCCGTTTACTATTTGGAATTATGCGTTACTTCTTATATTTAGGAATTATAGGTATCTCGTGTGTGTTTTGTTTATTACTTTTATGTTTTGTTGGCATTAATAGTTTACTAATTCTTCTATTTGTGATCAACCTTAGAAAATCTTATTTCCGTTTAATATTCGGGATTATACGTTGATTCTAATGTTTATGAATTATAAATATCTCGTGTTTGCCTCGTTTATTTTTTTTTTAATTCCATTTGTTGGAACATGCCACTGGCGTATTTATGGCGATGTTTATACCGTTTATCGGATTTCGCGTATTCATAAATACGATTCTTGTTATTGAGCTTTGTGATTTCTAGTTTCTTGCGCTCAGCTGGCAATGTTTACATTGTCATTGGAATTTTGGATTTCGGCGCTAATAATATTTCTCTTAAACCTGACTTATGGATCTTGATGATTTGGAATATATTCTGATCTCGGGATTTAAATAGTTTTGCATCGCATTATATATGTTTATTGTAAACTCTGGAGTTTAATCTCTAATCTTATATAGTATATGCCGGCTTATGAAAAATTAATGTAATCATATCCCTTGTATGGGATACAATTTTGTTTCGCTTATGTGCAATTATTTTAAATTCTAGAGTCACATTATCTCGGGATTTAAATAGTTTTGTATCGCATTATATATGTTTATTGTGAACTCTGGAGTTTAATCTCTAATTTTATATAGTATAGGCCGCTTATGATAATTAATGTAATCACATCCCTTGTATGGGAATATAATTTTGTTTCGCGTATGTGCGATATTGTAAACTCTAGAGTCACATTATATATGACGCTCATTTTATGTCGTCGGGGTCGTGAATGAATCCATATTATTCACTTATCTTTATGTTAGTCGCTAATTATATGTATGTCGCTTATTCGGAGCATTTATTTGGTCAGGTTATTTGAATTGTACGCGTGCCGCTTATTTTGAATTTGCCGCTTAGGAGTGTCATTCATTTAAGTTGTAATTACATGCGCGTAGAATTTATTTTCAAATAGTTATCGACCTCCCAGCTATTCGCAGGGTTTGGATGACGGCTTAAAGCCTTATGCGATTTATACAAGAGGGCTCCAGTGTTCCCCTACTCTGGACCCGGTGTCATGCCTATAAAGCGTGGTACTATGGCTCATTAGAGCCGAAGATCCATCTGGGACACAAAGAAGAAGAAGAAAAGACTCGCTCAGTCTTGCTTCTCTTACGCGCTGCGTTCCGTTCAGCTTCAAAAATTAATATCTCTGGTTATATTTGTCGTAGAGAAATCTTTAAAAAAGCATTTTAAAGCTAAAGAGACAATCTTTTTGAAAAATATAGTTTAAGTTACAAGAACATGCAAATTCCAATTGTTATAAGCAATTGAAATGTTTAATTAATTTTTTTACTAAAAAGTGCATTCTTAAAAATTTTTTAAATAATGCTATCTTATTCTCTACTTCATTCTGAAAGTACACATATTTTTTATTTTATGAAGAAACAATGGATTCTATCTTTTATATAATTTTAATGACTGAGATGCCGCGCCGTGCTTGCGTCTCTGGCTCGACCAAACGTGGCACGGCACATCGATTTCTTCGGAAATCTCTTGTATGTACATACAGTTTATTAATAATATAATATATAATGTTGAATATAATCAAAATTATACAAATCACATTTTTGTTATGAATATTACATTTTAACAATTGTGTAGTATTCTGGTAAAGTAAATTGTTTTGTTTTACTGTACAGCGCTGTATAATTTAATCGTTAATTTTTTTTTCTGTTTTGAATTGCCGGGATTTTCTGTAATAAATGTTATGCTCCAATTTTTCTTATCGGGAAATTTATAAAGTTATATAAAGTACAGTGTAAATTTCAATTTTGTTGAACTCCACGCAGAAGATGAAAAAATAATAGCGTGGTTACTTACAGACTTGTAGAGCGCCAAAAGTCTGGGTCTAATAGGAATTGTCCGATAAGAAAATTTAGAGCACAATATCCATTGCAGAAAATCCCAGCAGTTTAAAACAAAAAAGAAAATTAACGGTCAAATTATACACTGCAGTAACAAACTTTACTTTATCATCAGAAACAATGCACAATTTTTAAAATGTAATATTCATAACAAAAATGTAATTTGTATAATTTTAATTATATTCAATTATAAATTATGTTATTACATTATATTGTATATTATGTCATTCATATTGTACATTCTTCCTACAAGAGATTTCCGAAGAAATCGATGTGCCCTCTGCTATTTGATCGAGCCAGAGCCACAAGCACAGTGCGGCACAACGCGGTGCAGCCTCAGTCATTAAAATTATATAAAAAATAGAATCTATCGTTTCTTTATAAAATAAAAAAATATGTATATACTATCAGAATAAAATAAAGAATAAGATAGCATTATTTTTAAAAATTTTTAAATGTATTTTTTAATATAAAATTAATTAAACATTTTAATTGCTTATAACAATTGGAATTTGTAATTTATTGTAACTTAAAATTATTTTTTTTCGAAAAGATAGTCTTCTTAGCTTTAAATCCTTAGCTTAATTTTTTAAAGGTCTCTCTACGACAAATATAACCAGTGATATTAATTTTTGAAGTTGACCTCTTCATTTTTCACGAAAATTGTATTGCTTATAACTTGCAAAAAAAATATTTTGGACGAATAAAAATTATGTATCTGCTTATTTTATGTATATGTCATGTAAATGAAGTTTTGCAATCAATTTAAAAAATACGAGGTCATTTCTCGTTCGATTTGACGTGGAATATTGCCCATATATATATATATATATATATATGCAGTATAATAAATTAATATAATATATATAAAAAATGTATTTTTTCAAGAATATAGTAAGATAAGTGGGGATATCTATAGCGGTCCCCAAACAAACCTAATTTGGATTAGGGACAAGGTGAAGGTTTAATAATTGATAACATTATCTGTGGAGATGTCCATATCTTTCTAGCTCTTACTTGCCTCATTGCTGGAATATTATTAAAAAACGTGTTTTTCACATTTCATTTTTTTCTCTCCCCCTATTATAGATATCAAGTATCATAAATTATTTTAAGACATTATGAAACACGTTTTTCTTTAGAATTTTCCACGCCAAAACTCGACTTGGGAAGATAGTCTTTTATGTAACATATATACATTTTCTAAATTTTTTCCAAGGGTGCTTCTCTTAAGGAGTGTGCAAAAAAATTTCTTGAATATTTTAAACGATTCTGCAAGTCAAGTTTTGGCGTGGAAAATTCTAAAGAAAAACATGTTTCATAATGTCTTAAAATGATTTATGATACTTGATATCTATAATAGGGGCAGAGAAAAAAATGAAATGTGAAAAACACGTTTCTTAATGATATTCCAGCAATGAGGCAAGAAAAAGCTAAATATGGAATTTTCCACAAATAATGTTATCAATTATTAAACCTTCACCTTGTCCCTAATCCAAATTAGTTTTGTTTGGGGGCCGCTATAGAGATCCCCACTTATCTTACTATATCCTTAAAAAAATACATTTTTTATATATATTATATTAATTTATTATACTGCATATATATATATGGGCAATATTCCACGTCAAATCGAACGAGAAATGACCTCGTATTTTTTAAATTGATTGCAAAACTTCATTTACATGACATATACATAAAATAAGCAGATACATAATTTTTATTCGTCCAAAATATTTTTCTTGCAAGTTATAAGCAATACAATTTTCGTGAAAAATGAAGAAGTCAACTTCAAAAATTAATATCACTGGTTATATTTGTCGTAGAGAGACATTTAAAAAATTAAGCTAAGGATTTAAAGCTAAGAAGACTATTTTTTCGAAAAAAAATAATTTTAAGTTACAATAAATTACAAATTCCAATTGTTATAAGCAATTAAAATGTTTAATTAATTTTATATTAAAAAATACATTTAAAAATTTTTAAAAATAATGCTATCTTATTCTTTATTTTATTCTGATAGTATATACATATTTTTTTATATTATAAAGAAACGATAGATTCTATTTTTAATATAATTTTAATGACTGAGGCTGCACCGCGTTGTGCCGCACTGTGCTTGTGGCTCTGGCTCGATCAAATAGTAGAGGGCACATCGATTTCTTCGGAAATCTCTTGTAGAAAGAATGTACAATATGAATGACATAATATACAATATAATGTAATAACATAATTTATAATTGAATATAATTAAAATTATACAAATTACATTTTTGTTATGAATATTACATTTTAAAAATTGTGCATTGTTTCTGATGATAAAGTAAAGTTTGTTACTGCAGTGTATAATTTGACCGTTAATTTTCTTTTTTGTTTTAAACTGCTGGGATTTTCTGCAATGGATATTGTGCTCTAAATTTTCTTATCGGACAATTCCTATTAGACCCAGACTTTTGGCGCTCTACAAGTCTGTAAGTAACCACGCTATTATTTTTTCATCTTCTGCGTAGAGTTCAACAAAATTGAAATTTACACTGTACTTTATATAACTTTATAAATTTCCCGATAAGAAAAATTAGAGCATAACATTTATTACAGAAAATCCCGGCAATTCAAAACAGAAAAGAAAATTAACGATTAAATTATACAGCACTGTACAGTAAAACAAAACAATTTACTTTACCAGAATACTACACAATTGTTAAAATGTAATATTCATAACAAAAATGTGATTTGTATAATTTTGATTATATTCAACATTATATATTATATTATTAATAAACTGTATGTACATACAAGAGATTTCCGAAGAAATCGATGTGCCGTGCCACGTTTGGTCGAGCCAGAGACGCAAGCACGGCGCGGCATCTCAGTCATTAAAATTATATAAAAAGATAGAATCCATTGTTTCTTCATAAAATAAAAAATATGTGTACTTTCAGAATGAAGTAGAGAATAAGATAGCATTATTTAAAAAATTTTTAAGAATGCACTTTTTAGTAAAAAAATTAATTAAACATTTCAATTGCTTATAACAATTGGAATTTGCATGTTCTTGTAACTTAAACTATATTTTTCAAAAAGATTGTCTCTTTAGCTTTAAAATGCTTTTTTAAAGATTTCTCTACGACAAATATAACCAGAGATATTAATTTTTGAAGTTGAACGGAACGCAGCGCGTAAGAGAAGCAAGACTGAGCGAGTCGGGTAAAAGGCGGCTTCGCCGCTGCTAGCTCGCCTACCATAACGCGATACGTGAGACAAGGACGGAGCAATTGTTGTCGGTCCTTGTCTGACTCATTCACCTTATCGATTTTCAGTAGTTTGGACACCAACCATAGTACGGACACGCACCCATGTACCGTTACCGTCCGTGACGAGCGTAGTTTGGTTCCACTTCTTCAGGCGGCGCGTCAAAAAATGCGTCCACCTGCAAGAACAAAGGGATGGCCGCTCTCAGGTTTCCCTCTGCTGCGATCGTGATCGTAAGCAAAGAAGCTGTCGTAAACAATATATGTATCTCAATTTTCCGACGTTACAGATAAGCATCATAACCTCGACACGGACGGAATATTTCTCGACGACGCGGACGTCTAAAGCGGCCCATTATGTTTGTACGAGTTTAACTCGCGAGTCCGGCTCGGCGAGCCGGACTTGAACGTTTTTTACTACACACACTCCCGAATCGCGCAAAGCCCGAGTCGATCCAGCCGCGTAGGTTATCTCGCTCCGCGCTGTCACATCACACACCGCCGGGTCGCGGGGCGCCGGCAATGCGACTTCACTAAGTACACCAAGTGCACCGCTGGCGACACTTTGTTGCTCTACCTGCCGGGCCGCAGGGCGCCAGCAGCGCGACTGCACTCAGTACACCAAGTGCACCGCTGGCGACACTTTGTTGCTCTAAAATGGAAAATAGCGCCATTAACGTCAAGATTGTGAAAGTGACGCGCTACCCCCAGCGCCAAGGCGCGCCGTGGCGAGAGTGTGAAAGTGACGACGACGTATCTTAATGTAAAATTTTCAGGTCTGGACTTTTGCATCGCAATATATTTTTTCGTAGGCGACGTAGGGGAAAAATAAAAATACTTTCATTATATAAATTTGGTCCAAGCTTTCCATTGAGCCTAGTTAGAACTTGATCCGTTCACTAGTTATCGAGATCTCAAAATCTCGAGTACTCTCAACATATATATAACTCGTCGCGTCGCGTATATAGAGCCACGGCTGTCTCGCTCCGCGCGTACTTGGCGCGAGACACTACCGTGTCTCTTGATCGATACATCGCATACGAAGAATATTAAATAATGATCGAGTGTTTGTACGAGATTTTACCCGTAATCGCGCTATCTATAAAGCGTGCTCGTCCAGCTGTAAATCAAAATGCGTTTGCGTCGTGTCCGCTATAATAATTTACCGTCGGAAGGGAAAAATATAATATTAATCAAAACGTCGATAGATATATTAAAACAAACGATACAATAATCAATATGTACTAAATTGTTAGATATTCTTAACAATTAAATGCTTATCAATATCAATTTGATTATCTTACCAAATCGAGAATCTGCTTGTCCCTACGTCTTGTGTATATGACAGACAATGTGCGAATGACAACTCGACCCGACAAGAAGAGGACAATTAAGGAGGTAACTCTTATTTCTAATTGGTTATTTCAAATAATTGCTATTAGTTATAAGCATCCGACACAAAATTGTTTATTTTTAATGCCACGTGTCTTTCGCGCAGTCTTAAAATTATTTAAGATCGGGTTGCCTTTTAAAGATACATATTTTATTTATCTACACATCCTGAATCAACAAATGTTTTTGTTAGTCGACAATGTGATCTTAATTTCCGGGAGAGATAATAAACAAGATTTCGTTCCCAATTCACAATACTATGTCTTCACATCATCCCTTAATTTAAGGATAAAATAGTAAATGTATATATGATTTTCTTACGTAAGAACAATTTCAAAAGAATTACATTAAGGAGGAATATGTATATAGAAGAAATAGTTTTAATTAATAATAATTAATTTTCCGTATTATTTTCAGTAAAGGAATTGCATAACATAAAAATAAGTTTATGATCTAAGATATTGTCAATATTTATATTTATACTTGTATCATATAATCAATTACAAAGGAGGGTTGATATAATATATGTGCATGAGTTACGAAAATATTGTCACATGAGCAATCCTTAATTTTAATACATAATTTATGTAAAGTTGTATATGAAGAAATATAGCACGTAATATTTTGATCAAATATGTGTATAGGTACATCATATATGTGTAATATATACATATATACATACATACAAATTTATGCTATATAATTATTTATGCATTATCATATAACATTATGAACTGTATAAATGTAATTACAATTCTTCTTTAATCTATAAACAACTGAAACCATCTTTGACTCAAATCAACATCTTATTTTAATTACAATATTTTTTGTAGCAAATAAAAATTTCAATATGAATGAATTTTATAATCCATCTGTTTTTTAAGCAGAGTTCGGAGTCTTGATAGTTCTATAGAAGTATAGATTTATGTGCTTATTTCAAATTAAAGATTTATTTCTGAACTCTTGAAATGTGTCGTTAATAAATTAACGCTTTAGTAAAAGATAAGTAATTTATTTATATAAATCGTTTATAAAAAAAGTTTTAGTTTAATAAATATAGTTTATCAAAATTGAGAGAGAGACTAAAGTTAAAATTTTATGTATTATTATAATGTTATTATTAAAATTAGAATTATGAACAAAAAAATAATTTACGATCGCAAAGTCGAGACAATTGCATTATGCAAGATCCTGGAATATGGAGTCACTCACGGGGATAGTAGATTGGATGACATCACAGTTAAGGGGATCCTGCACCCGTCTGTTTTACCGACAAAAGTCTCTACTCATGCAGCGGCGTATTAAATTGACAGAATTAAAAATGCTTCTCCAGGATTGCAGTACATATATCAATGATTCAGGGAAAATCTCATTTTATATGGAAAACCGAGGGGCTTTTCACTTGAGAAATCGTGGATTTCCTTGTTTTAACGTTAAGAAAATCTTTTAGAAATCTTAGTAATCAACAGAAATCATTCAGAAATCTGTCAGCCATGGATAGAAATCACATAGAAATCAAAGTGGAAATCTTATAAAAGTTTTCTCAGTGTCACGCACTCACACCAACTCATACTGATTTTATGTATTATTTCGAGTATTATTTAAGATTATTATGAATCACAAATTAATGCTTCTGTTATTAAAAAGTACTAAAAGTATTTTATGTAGTTCAAACTGTAATCGACTGTAATGTATTATGTAGTACGCAGTTACACACGCAGTTACATGATTTAAATACATTTTGCAGATAAGTTGTGTAGAAACATTCGTTTTAATATACTTTTTAAAACATTAAACAAACCTTATAATTTCATACCAAAACAATTACGACTATAATGTTCGACACTAAATAATTTTTCACTCGATTTTTCACTCCAGTTTTTAAAACACGGTTTTTTTAAAACAATATTTTTTTCTTGTAGAATTGTAATTACTTTTGTTTCATCAAAATAACCATTCACTTTTAACGTTTAATTTTAATAGTGATTATCTAAGATGAGACTAATAATTTGTTTAGACAATTAATAAACTAATATTTTTATTCAATTTCTAAATTTCATTTATTTTAATAAGGAATTCCCCAAATATCTATTAATATTCATCTTTATTTAAATCAGTTTTAATTGTTTCGTAACGTTTATAATATATATATACATATATGTATATATATATATATATATATATATATATTTATAATATATTTATATTTATAAATATATATTTGAGATTTATTTAAGAATAAAAACAATCTAAAAACTATCATGGAAAACTATTTTTAATTTCGTACATATTTAAAATTTACGATTTTAACATCTTACTTGATTCGTACAAATATAAGCAATCGAAAAAAAAACGATTTGTCCCGACCTCGCCCGAGTCGAGCCCGGCGCAGTTGCTGACGATCAGTGGAAATCACTGGTAATCCCGAAGAAATCTTAGAAATCAACATGGGAGTCAATAGAAATTTCATTGCGAATGCCGCAGTCCAAGTTCTTTGATTTCCAGATTTCTTGAGTGAGAAGCCCCTCGTGGAAAACGACAAAAAGTTACGGAACTACAGATTTCCTTCTTTTCATTTACCTCAATATGGCGTCTAGTTGGCAGACGGCCTGTCAATTCATCACAAGATGTGTTTCATATAAAAGATATACCGTTTGTACGAACTTGAAAACAAGTTTTCCTGAATTGCAAAACACGAAACAACATTATTGAACCCTTGAAATGAAGATTACAAGTCTAATAAAGCATACGATGTGTATGTGTGTCGTGCGTATGTGTGCGTGCAATAGGTGCTATTCTTGACTATCTCTGCGATGATGTCGATAATAGGGGACCTGTATACCGAAAAAATCTCTACTCATGCAGCGTCGCGTTAATTTGACAGAATTGAAAATGCTTCTCCAGGATTGCAGTACATATATCAATGATTCAGGGAAAATCTCATTTTATATGGAAAACGAGAAAAAGTTACGGAACTACAGATTTCCTTCTTTTCATTTACCTCAATATGGCGTCTAGTTGGCAGACGGCCTGTCAATTCATCACAAGATGTGTTTTATATAAAAGATATACAGTTTGTACGAACGTGAAAACAAGTTTTCCTGAATTTCAAAACACGAAACAACATTATATTGAACCCTTGAAATGAAGATTACAAGTCTAATAAAGCATACGATGTGTATGTGTGTCGTGCGTATGTGTGCGTGCAATAGGTGCTATTCTTGACTATCTTCAAGGCCGAACTGCGATGATGTCGATAATAGGGGACCTGTATACCGAAAAAATCTCTACTTATGCAGCGTCGCGTTAATTTGACAGAATTGAAAATGCTTCTCCAGGATTGCAGTACATACATCAATGATTCAGGGAAAATCTCATTTTATATGGAAATCGAGAAAAAGTTACGGAACTACAGATTTCTTTATTTACATTTACCTCTATATGGCGTTTTCAATTAGCAGACGACGGCCTGTCATTCATCACAAGATGTGCTTTATATAAAAGATATACCGTTTTTACGAACGTAAAAACAAGTTTCCCTAAATCACAAAACACGACACAATATTATTGAACCCTTGAAATCAAGATTACAAGTCTAATAAAAGCATAGGATGTGTATATGTCGTGCGTATGTGTGCGTGCATGCACACACGCACGCATACACGCACGCACATATGCATATACATATGCAGACAGTGCAGGGAACGAGAAGTGTCAATTGACGTTGGAAGTTACACAGTACGTTCTGAATGGATGCTGTCTCGTGGGCCTCGTGGCATGTATTTTTCACGTAACGCATAATCGCATAACGCGGATAATACATGCCATAGGACAGTAGCCTACGATGAACGAACGCTATTCGATTTGCTGCAGGAATACTCTACGTGGATGTCTCGTCGTAAGTGAAATAATTATTTCCCATAATCATATGCAAAATTGTTCATATATAAATGTCCGATTTTACTTTGACACTATCGAGTCTTCTACTCGATTGCCCTCGTAAAATCACAACTGTAAAAAATGCAAGTAAAAAATGTTGAAAGTATAAATATATGTACACGCTGTTTATTGTACAAAAGACATTACATTTTATTGTTAGCAATGCAAGCTTTGTATTTGCAAAAATATGTATGTGAATTGTTATGTATTGTATGTATGTTGTTATGTATGCAAGCGGTGTGCACACGGGGATATTTTCCATCTTTGCATTTGCAAATGTAATGTTTGTATTGTTATGTATTGTCAAGGCTCCATCAATGTATGTCGCATCTACGATGCTACAACTTTGTCCGAGTTATCGGACGGAGAAAGAATGGCCATTTGTCAATTCTTTCTCCGTCCGAGAAATCCGACAATGTTCTACCATCGTACATGCGAGATACATTGATGAAGCGTTGGCAATACATAACAACATAAGTTTACATTGCTAACAATAAGATATAATATCTTTCTTATAAGGAACAGCGTATACATAGTTACAAAGTAATATTTTCAACATTTCTTACTTTTATTTTAGTAGCTCTGCGACTTTACGCGGACAAAGTATCGTAGAAGACTCAATAGTGTATAAGTAAAATCGTTACATTTATATATGAATTAATTCAATTTTTCATACGATTATATAAAATAATTACTTCACGTACAGTATTTGTGCAGCAATTCTAATAGCGTTCCTTCATGTTAAGCTGCTGTCTCATGGCATGTATTTTCCGCCAAATCAGAAGTTAAACATGATGTGTCCGACAGTTACAAATGAGAATAAATCATATTTTGTTTAATTTGCATAATTTTTAATTACTTTATTTCTTTATTTACTGTCTCAAAACCTTTCCCGTTGCTTGGAAAAAATAAATAGTTAGGCGGCGTAAGTATTTATTTTTTCCAAGCAACGGAAACCATCAATAAAAAATACCTCAAACTTCCAGCATTCGAAAAGTACTCCAATTTACACATCTCTTGTTTACTAGTTATAACTCACTGATATATATAATCCGCTAATTCTGCCTATTTTAATATACACTCTAATTCCGCTATATAAGTTCTATTACAAGATTCTCGCCAGGAAATATGGGATAGGAAAAAGGGACATGAATAATTAGACACTCAATTTCAGATTCACCGAATAAATGTATTCGATTTATTCCATTACCTAACAAAAAAAAAAAAGAAAATGCGAACACAAATATTTCTGAGCTTATATCAAAAGGAATAATTCACTGAATAATTTATTCGATTTACTCCATTACATCTCACAAAAAAGAAAAAAAATGTAAACACACATGAATGTTTCTGGGCTTATATGAGAAAGGAATATTATAATTATATCTGATGAACAAAATGGTAGAAGAATATTACATAAAAGGAAAATATATGGGAACGTTTCATACAAACACACACACAAGTGGTTCCGTCGCTGTCATCAATCTGAAAGTAGAATAATGCATATTATAAATATTTAAATAACTACAAAAATATGTTACATTGAAAGAAATAGTTACCTTTTTTTTAAAAATACCGCACGTATCCTTGCGATGCAGGCGGTGCGGGAACATATCCTTGCGGTGGCGTCGTTGCGGGAATATATCCCTGCGGTACGGGGAAATATCCTTGCGGTACAGTCGTTGCCGGCGCATATCCCTGCGCTGCCGGTACATATCCTTGCGGTGCACTCGTTGCCGGCGCATATGCCTGCGGTGCGGGCACATATCCTTGCGGCGTGGGCATATATCCTTGCGGAGCAGTTGTTGCCGCCACATATCCTTGCAGAGCAGTCGTTGCCGGCACATATCCTGCTGGCGCAGTCGCCGACACATATCCTTGCAGAGCAGTCGTTGCTGGCACATATCCTTGTGGCGCAATCGCCGACACATATCCTTGCGGAGCAGTCGTTGCCGCCACATATCCTTGCGGAGCAGTCGTTGCCGTCACATATCCTTGTGGCGCAATCGCCGACACATATCCTTGCGGAGGAGTTGTTGCCGCCACATATCCTTGTGGCGCAGTCGCAGACACATATCCTTGCGGAGCAGTCGTTGTCGGTACATATCCTTGCAGCGCAGATGCGGGCAGTGAAGGGGGTGCAGGCGATGTAAATATTCCAAATAGGACCCAGGTTTATATGACATGTTTTGCTCAAAATGTCTTCAGAAATGACCTCCGTAAGTGGCGGTAAATGTTCACCAAACACTCTGTATACCTATAGCTTATACACTTTACTTTATTAGCTGTTTTATTATTTTTTTAAATGTAAACAATGTATGTGTTACTTACTTTCATCCCGCCTCGCCGTCCCCTTGCCGCACTGCCCTGTCGTGCCGGCCCTTCATATGTGCGTAGCGGCGCCATCGCTGTTCTATCGTACATGAGCGGTTCCGTCGCTGCCGTCGTCCTTTCATACACAATTAGCGGTTCCGTCGCTGTCGCCTTTCTTTCATACACGGGTAGCGGCGCCGTCGCTATCGCCGTTTCTTCACGTGCACGTTGCGATTCCGTCGCTGTCACCATCCTTTCATACACGGGTAGCGGCGCCGTCGCTTTCGTCGTCCTTTCGTACACGACTAACGGCGCCGTCGCTATCGGCGTCTTTTCACGCGCCGGTTGCGATTCCGTCGCTGTCGCCATCCTTTCACGCACGGATAGCGGTCCCGTCGCTATCGGCGTCTTTCCACGCGCCGGTGGCGATTCCGTCGTCGTCCTCTCATGCGCCGGTTGCGATTCCGTCGTCGTCCTCTCATGCGCCGGTTGCGATTCCGTCGCCGTCCTCTCACGCACGGATAGCGGCGCCGTCGGTATCGCTGTCCGCGACGTAGCAGCGATGCTGCCTTCGCTTCTGGCTGAAACACAAAACATATTATTCATTTACAACACTCTATATTTATTTAACTATTTATTTACACAATATATAACAGTTAGTGCCATTATACAATGAGTCGTTAGTCGTTTTTCCTTACGGCTGAAACGTGAAAAGTTTTCAATAAGCGTCGAGTTTACGTGAAAGTATTTACTTTTCACGTTTGCCCACAAGCTGGAAACGAATGGAAAATGCTGGAAAACTGGTTGTAAACGTGTCGAAAGGCATTCAGCCTGTAAGCGACGCTCGTTACATATCGCATCACCGATTACAGACTTGTAATTGCCGTATGACAACCTAACCTGACACACTTACAATTTGTTTTCAAGTACTTTCCGACATCCGATATCTCAATAATTACTAACGACTTATTGTACAACATTACTTAGATTTATTTTTATACATTATGGGCGGGCCACTTTATTCCATATATTCTTCGAAGCGTGCTTTCTCTCATTTCTACAAAGAAGGAGAAGAACGCCTCAAAGCATTTGTAGCGTATAAAACAGACCTACGTATAAAATACAGAAAAGTAATTGATATATACTTACGTCGACCACGAGTTTTCCTAACGCTGCTCATCGTGGACCGTGGTTGCGGGATCACGTGGACACTTGGCGAACGGAACAGCTACACGGGCACACGGGACACACCACATACACATACACATACACCATGTGCAAGGGGCTGGGGATGCGCCGGCAATGCTGCGCAGCTGCGGGCGCGCTCGGCCGCTCGGCGCGGCGTCGTGTCGCAAGCAGGGCCTCCAAACTCCCATATAAATTTTTGTGACCAGCATTTGTGGTGCCCTCTGAGATATGTTCCCCCGTAAAATAGAACTAAATATCAATATGGCGTCAACTTAAATGATACGACAGATACCGACTGTTACCGACGTCCAATGTTATATATTATATATTTTACACTGTTTTACACTTATAAACGCTTTTAAAGACTAAGAAATTGTTTATTACAATGCTTTATTAAAAATATAATTATAAAATTTAAAAAAGTACAGTAATTATAATTTAATTATATAATTATTTAAATAAGCTGGATTTATATCACGCCTGTACAGTCGCTTTTCTGTAAAAATGACTCGGCTGCTCGATAACGCTTTGTCCGTTATAACCACTGTATCACCGGCTTTCCTTAAAATATTGACAGCATCGTCATCATTGCACGCTGTGATATACTCGCCGTTTACTAAAGAATCCTAGAATATGAATTTAATTATATAATAATAAAATGTAATAATATATAATTATATTATTATTATATTATTTTATTACCTAATTTAAATGAGCTAGACTTATTTCTTTTTCTTATATTTCAAAAACATCCTTCTAGCTTGATTATAAATAAAATTCGTATCGCATCCTTCTTCTATTTTTCCCGTTAATATTTTGTTAATAAAGTTGCACCATTGTAAAATAAATTGTCTTGCAGTTATTTCAATGATAATACTTCGTACAATGGGACAATGCATCATGGGCGTCGAAAATGCTTCAATACTTAGCATATTTTTCAATTTTTCCATTACTTGTACCTCGTGACAAAAGTGAGGAAACTTTAATTCTGCAAGATCTAACGCATGTTAAACACTTTCCAAGATACAGTTATGTTTTATGATCTTAAAGCATTCATCACATTCCATTACAGGTTGCTCTTTCTCAATGATTAATATTATCTTTTGTGCATCCACAAACATATTTTTAATGATGACATCTGGTATAGCTGCTTCAGCGCATTCAATATCATTATCATTTTGCTCTGTGTTTGATTGTATCGCAATTTCGTTTGCATGACATAATTTTAACAATGCTAACGATGTGCCTTCGTTACTTTCTTCACAATTTGATGATATACAATGATTAGATGTCAAATTTGTGCTAACAAGTGTTTTAAACGCGGCAGAAAATTGGAAGGGTGTCGGATTAACATTTCTATGCCCGTTATCTCTAATCTGACTGAAGCAATTTTCTACCACATCTTGATTAATATGCTTTAAATTAAATGAGGAAAATCCAGATGTTTGGAGCACATCCCATAAATATTTTGCGCTTTGGATAGTCCACATCCAATTTACTATACATTTTGGTGAATTTCTTCGAATAACTTGATGAGTCTTCTTTTCGACAAATTCCATTTGGCGAAGTTTATTACATGCTTCTTTCCAATAATTTATATGATTACTCGTATTACTTATAATACTAGTAAGTCCTTGTCCTCGTTTCCCATTAAACGAATCAAATAGCTCATCAAAAAATAATATCGCTTCGGATGTAGCGGCAGCATTTTGTGATAAATGCATTTCACCCTTTTTTGTATCCATAATACCTGTAATAAAATCCGATATTTGAGTATTATATATCCAACATGTAATATTTACTTTCAATATTTAAGTATTATATCATTATCGATAAGTAATATATTTTACCTTGACTGAAAGTCAATACTACATGGATAAAATTTGCTACTGTGTGACTAAGCACTTGTATAGCATATTTAACTTTCATTTTCGGTATCATGTGCAAGAAAATATGTTTATCACAAAGTTTTGGCATCTGTCGCTGCCTCAAAAATGAATATTTGTCCATTTCATATATAGTAACAATATCGTCCCACGATGCAAATTTCTCATTCCCCTTTGTTACATTTTTATTAATAATTAAATCCTTTGTTAATAAATTATTACGTACATTTTTTTGCAAGTGTACGTAATCATAAAACGGGATAACTTCTTGTGTTTGAACAAAAAACGTATTTTCTACAAAAATATAAAGAATACTTGTATTATATATGGAATAGGAAAAAAAGTAATTGTAAAAAGAATCCATAATCAATAAGATTTAATACATGCACCCACCCACACACACACACACACACACACACACACACACACACACACACACACACACACACACACACACACACACACACACACACACACACACACACACAATACAATATACATTAATAATTAATACACACATATACATTATTATATATTTTCTTATCAACCTGTAATATTTACAAATATTATATGTATACACATACATATTTATAGATATATATGATCTACTTACTGGGATTCTTATTTCTTGTGCGTCGTAAATGGTTGGCTTCTTGAATTAGTACATTGATAGCTGCCACATTCGTGGATCCTTGGTCGCATACGGTTGCCACTGGTTTAAATCCACAATTTATGAGTATTGTCAACCACTTTTTGATGCACGTTACAAGCTGCATTGTATTTGTTGTGCTTTGGCAAAATCCATATCCAATAGGCATGTGATTACCCGATGCAAGACATCTTACGTAAAACATTATTGCGTGATCTGCAAATTTTCTTGTCCGCCTCATGCCCCAATCTTCGAAGCCAACAATTATGTCTTTTTTTGTATCATAATAAACGGCAGGTTGTATGGCCATTTCATCCCAAATTAACACAGAGTATAATTCTTTATCTGGGACTTCTTTTGAAACTAACTGGAGATATTTAACAATGATAGAGTTGCATCCTGAATTTAAAGGAATCTGTCTAAGTTGAGCGTCTAAAGTAGTTGAAGAAGGACATAGTAGGTACTTAGAGAGAAAGTTATATGAAGAGCGAGATCTGCGATAAATTCCAATACAAAACATTTTTTCCTCCAATGTATAACGTCTTCCCTATTATAATTAAAGAAAAATAAGAAAGAGAATATGTACAAATAATTTTTATAATAATTTGTAAAAATAATATTGATAGATTTTATTAATATAAATTCAATGATAATTATTTTAATGATAATAATTAATAATAGTAATCATATATAATAATAATAGTAATCATATATTAATAATAATAATCATATATAATAATAGCAAAAAATAGCAAAAAAGCATAGCAAAACTATAGCAAAAAGATGAAAGAAATGGATATATAATAAGAGGATTGGATCATTAGTGGAATAAGATTAGACTTCAAAATTATACCTGTGGTGCTACATTGCTATTCCTTAAGATCATATTTACAAATTGCTGTCGTACACTTGCAGTTTTATGAACCCTGCCTTTCTTTATTTTACGTTGCCGTATTGGTTTTGATGCAAGTTGTTTAATACGTCTCTTTAGACGTCTTGTCTCTTTTTTCAGTTGGACAGTTCTTTTATATAATTTCTTGGCTCTTGGGGTCAATAAACTTTGTCTGCTGATTTCTTCAAGATCAGGTCTTGCACAAAATTTTGGGCTTTGTTGAAGGTGCATAGTAATTGTATCCTTTAACTGTTCAATTTCTTGTTCTTGCTGCTTTAATAACTGTTGTTGTTGTTGTATCTGTTCTTCATGTTGCTGCAATATTAAGTCTTGCTGCTGTTCTTTCAGTTGTTGTTGTTCAACAAATGCATTATGATCTTCCTGACCTTGCAGAACGAGCTGTCTTTGTTCTTGTAATTGAGATTCCAGTTGTCTGTATTGTTCATTGCAAATGTCTTCTATTCCTTCGTTATTTTGAGATGTATACTGCGACGAAATCACTGTACTAGTATTTGCTATACTTGTATTTTCTCTATGTGTATTTTCTGTACTTGTATGTGCTGTACTTGTAATTACGTTTTCATCTACTGATGGCACAAGTATTGATGGAATCGCAGTGTTTTTTTAAAACTCGTCTAGTTGGAGAACAACTGTAATCGTTATCGTGAAAATGCTTGTAGCACACTCGTAGCTTTTTAATTTCAGATTCTTCTAATAATGGCTCTATATGTAAACTTTCTAGCCATGATCTGCGACGTTCAATATTTTTGGGAAATAAATGAGATGGTACATTCTTCCCAGAATGGCAAGTAGAGACACAGCACGCTCTTACCATTTTGCAATATATGCTGACACACAAATATACGCATACAAACCGTGTTTCCAATTACACAATTGAATGCGAAAATCTTATTCAATAAATAAACTAAACTGGACTGAACGTGACTTGACGTGACTGAATGTGACTCTCTATGACTGTTTTCTAATCTTTATAACATATCCACGCGCTATGACATCTACTGATCTGTTTTATCTGCTGAACGCACCATTTAGTTCATACGTTGGGGGATTATATGGTAGAGGCGCCACTAACGCTGGTACAAGGAGTTTAGTGGCCCTGGTCGCAAGCTTCGAGCGAAAAAAGGACAGACATATATCTGCCCAATCTGCTGTCTCGGCTGTCTTCTTCTCTCTTGACCTATGACGTGCAGGGATTTGAACCTGAGTACCCTTGGGTGACAAGCGCGCGTCTTACCACTGAGCCACTGTGAATCACTACCTTTTATCCATCGAAATGTATATTTGTGTTTCACTGCTATGTATAGATATAATGTACATATATATATATATATATATAATGCATATATATATATATATATATATATATGCATTATATACATATATATACATACATATGCATTATATACATATATATATATATATATATGTGTGTATATACAATACATATATGTGTGTTTACATATGCATATATACAGGGTGTTACTAAAAGACCGCCCACTAACTACATAGCGGTATTCTTTGTCAAAAACTGAGTCGAAAAGTCCTGAACCACTTTTTTCTATAATGCTTAACAAAGCCGTAATCATTGAGTAAAGTTAGTCCAACCAGCGTCGTTCTTTAGCCGGGCGAACGTCGGTGAGCCGCGCGCCTGATAGTGTGCGTGAGCGCTCCGCCGCGCATCGCGCGGCGTCAGGACGGCACGGCCGCGGTCGGCCGCGGCGGTCGCGTTTTGCTTTCGCGCGCGTCGCGTGCAATATTCTTACGCATTGTAATAATAGAAATAATTTTTCTTGCACTAAAAATCACTTTTTACTCTTGTCAGAAGTACCTCCTTGCAAAAAATTTTGATAACGGATAAAACTTTCGCCAAGACATAACTATTATTAAGATATAAAAATTTAAACAAATACAAAAAATTATACTGTGTATTTTACAATACAAAATTTTACAATAAAAAATTTTACAATACAAAAATTATTTTTTAATCCGTTTCGTTAAATATCTTTGCGTTAACTTAATTTAAATTATAACACAAAGCACTTATTGAATCTTTTTACGAGGTTTGCCCATAGTTACTCAGAAGTAATAAATTTTTTAAGGAAAATTTACTGTAACAATTAGATATTTAAATAATCTCGTACTTAAAAGGAAATACATTAAAAATATTATTAAAAGATAAAGTATTCAAAAATAAAAAAAATTTCTTTTTTTATAAAAAAAAGATTTATCCTAAGTTATAAATAACGCTATCCAGATGTACAATCTTTTTGAAACTTAAGGCAAATAAGAGCAAACCGCCGAGCGAACAATATTAATTTTTATAGCGAATAATAAATAATAACACGTTTAATAACTTAAAACAAAATACAATACAAACGCTTTGGCCTTAGTTTAGATCCTCTTTATTGTAATATTTCACAATAATCTTAAATCAAATCGTTAACAACGCATAAATAAATATGAAATGTTATCATATTCGTAATACGTAGGTCAGCGGTAAAGATGTTAGAAAAGATTAAAAATAAAGTAAATGCGGTCATTTAAATAAAATAAAATGTTAGCTGCAATTCGTATAAGTTTTTTTATGTTAAATTTACTTACCAGAAAGTGTAATATCAGTGTCATGATGATCTACCGTCTAGTTTCAGTAACGAAACAATGCTTATGAGTTAATATCGGTGTACGGACTGAAGGCCTAGACTTAAGCGTAAGCTGAAATGAGTACAGAGAAATATCATGAAGCATCATATAACAAAGTAACACTCGTAAATAAATAAAAATAAGTTAATAAATAAAACAGACTACAGATGTCAATTGTGTGGAAGTTTTTCGACAATAGGAGAATAATCATTAGAAAGATTTTTTATTTACTAGCTTATTTATTTAATTTATATTTTTTATTTACTAATGTTATTTTGTTATATGATACTTCATGACATTTGTATGTACTCATTTCACCTTGCGCATCAGCTTAAGCCTTCAATCCGTGCACTGATCTTAACTCATAAGCATTGTTTAATCACTGAAACCAGACACGGTAGATTATCACGAGATTGATATTACACTGTCTGATAAGTGAATTTTACATCTTTATGAAAAAACTTATACGAATTGCAGCTAACTTTTCAATTTAAACAAACAAGTAAAGGGCACTGAGAGTCGACGCGGTTCTTGATGCGTTGAAATATCAGATTACTGATTTATTAATTCATTGTACATTCAATCCGAATTCGTACGTTTCGGCTCAGGATTGAGCCATCTTCAGCGATATAAATTAATATTTGATCAAGTTCTCCATTATACTCTAGTGAGTTTCATGATTGGAAGATCCAGAAACGATGTTAGTTTGTAAATGACTACGAGATCAAAATCTGTAAATCCCAACTGAATTAAATAAATATGATTAACTTACCAGATAGTCAAGAGAACGAGAACATTACACAGAAAGCCGTTATCAAAGAATCAAATACAACGTTATATTCGGACTTTGTTCTTGATGTTTGTTCTTCTGGCCTTGATCCATGATTTCATGGGTTTTACCGTGTAATATCCAAAGGTGGAAGAAATAAATTTGAAAAATTGTAACTGTTGACGCATTACCTTTCAGCCAGCGTAACTTCAATAAATAAAAGGTCAAGGACTCTCGAAAATTTAAACAAACAAGTAAAGGGCACTGAGAGTCGACGCGGTTTTTGATGCGTTGAAATATCAGATTACTGATTTATTAATTCATTGTACATTCAATCCGAATTCGTACGTTTCGGCTCAGGATTGAGCCATCTTCAGCGATATAAATTAATATTTGATCAAGTTCTCCATTATACTCTAGTGAGTTTCATGATTGGAAGATCCAGAAACGATGTTAGTTTGGAATTTACAGATTTTGATCTCGTAGTCATTTACATCGTTTACATCATTTACATCATTTGACTGCGTCAACAGTTACAATTTTTCAAATTTATTTCTTCCACCTTTGGATATTACACGGTAAAACTCATGAAATCATGGATCAAGGCCAGAAGAACAAACATCAAGAACAAAGTCCGAATAAAACGTTGTACTTGATTCTTTGATAATGGCTTTCTGTGTAATGTTTTCGTTCTCTTGACTATCTGGTGAGTTAATCATATTTATTTAATTCAGTTGGGATTTACAGATTTTGATCTTGTAGTCATTTACAAACTAACATCATTTCTGGATCTTCCAATCATGAAACTTACTAGAGTATAATGGAGAACTTGATCAAATATTAATTTATATCGCTGAAGATGGCTCAATCCTGAGCCGAAACGTACGAATTCGGATTGAATGTACAATGAATTAATAAATCAGTAATCTGATATTTCAACGCATCAAGAACCGCGTTGACTCTCAGTGCCCTTTACTTGTTTGTTGAAATTTTCGAGAGTCCTTGACCTTTTATTTATTTTCAATTTCACTTTATTTAAAACGCAGCAGTTATCACGTAATTTACCTTATGTTCAACCTTTTTCAATAACTTTACCGCTGACCAATGTTTTATGAATACGATAACATTTCACTTTTATTTATGCGTCTAAACTAAGATAGAAACGTTTGTATTGAATTTTGTTTTAAGTTATTAAACGTGTTATTATTTATTATTCGCTATAAAAATTAATATTGATCGCTCGGCGGTTTGCTCTTATTTGCCTTAAGTTTCAAAAAGATTGTACATCTGGATAGCGTTATTTATAACTTAGGATAAATCTTTTTTTTATAAAAAAAGAAATTTGTTTTATTTTTGAATACTTTATCTTTTAATAATATTTTTAATGTATTTCCTTTTAAGTACGAGATTATTTAAATATCTAATTGTTACAGTAAATTTCCCTTAAAAAATTTATTACTTTTGAGTAACTAGGGGCAAACCTCGTAGAAAGATTCAATAAGTGCTTTGTGTTATAATTTAAATTAAGTTAACGCAAAGATATTTAACGAAACGGATTAGAAAATAATATTTTATTGTAAAATTTTATATTGCAAAATTTTGTATTGTAAATTTTTGTATTGTAAAATACACAGTATAATTTTTTTGTATTTGTTTAAATTTTTATATCTTAATAATAGTTATGTCTTGGCGAAAGTTTTATCCGTTATCAAAATTTTCTGCAAGGAGGTACTTCTGACAAGAGTAAAAAAATGATTTTTAGTGCAGGAAAAATTATTTCTTTTATTACAATGCGTAAGAATATTGCACGCAACGCGCGCGAAAGCAAAACGCGACCGCCGCGGCCGACCGCGGCCGTGCCGTCGTGCCGCCGTGCCGCCGCGCGATGTGCGGCGGAGCGCTCACGCACACTATTAGGCGCGCGGCTCACCGACGTTCGCCCGGCTAAAGAACGACGCTGGTTGGACTAACTTTACTCAATGATTACGGCTTTGTCAAGCATTATAGAAAAAAGTGGTTCAGGACTTTTCGACTCAGTTTTTGACAAGGAATACCGCTATGTAGTTAGTGGGCGGTCTTTTAGTAACACCCGTATATAAAGTATATTATATGTATACATAGCAGTGTAACAAAATATACATTTCGATTGATAAGAGGTAGTGATCCACAGTGGCTCATGGTTAAAACGCGCGCTTGTCACCCAAGGGTACTTAGGTTCAAATTCCGTGCACCGCAAGGATATGTGCCGGCAACGACTGCCACGCAAGGATATGTTCCCGCACCGCCTGCATCGCAAGGATATGTGTCGCTATTTGTACGTGACAGTCACGGCGTTAGCAACGGAATCGCAAACTGGTACCTGAAAAAAGGGTGATAGCGACGGTGCGCCGCTAACCGTGTATGTATGAAAGGAGGTGACAGCGACCAATAAATCTAGCCACAGCCGGGTGGATCTTTATTTTTTTTTTTTTTATAATTATGAATATATTTTACAAGCGTCAGTGAAGATTTTTTTTTTAATGTTTACCTCTATTTTATTTACGATGTATATTATATATATATGTATATGTATCATTATAATATACCATGATCCATTCACATTAATTGTAACCAACATTGTTGTAAATTAAATGTTTCGGTACTATAATTTTTTTAAAACGATATTATCTGCAAAATATGCAATCCTATCGAGAAATTACTCCGCTAAAATTGTTCACTTTGAAATGAGCTACATGAGATGATGTACAAAGAAATTGAAAATTTATTACAATGACATACATGTATATATATATTACAATGTGGACAGTTTTAAATTTGAGTGAATTACACATAAAAAAAAATTATTTTCCGTGTACATCCATTTCTTACAATTATAAAAAACATTCATTACAGTTTTATTGCCGAACTTTGTGGCCACCTCGTAGCATGGCAAACTTTTGCTTCCGAGATAAATAGACTTCACAAAAGTTTTTATAATAACCAGATTTTTGCATTACTCGTAGTACAACAATCACAATGCATCGGTTACTAGTAACTAATTACTGTCCAGAAATTAAGAAATACATATTTAGTGTGTGTGTGTATGTTATTTGAAGGAAATATATCTTTGTATGCACATGTATCGCATGTATCTCATTTTTTGTTAACAAATTGTTGCTCAGTGATTTGTCGAGAGAATAAACATTTCCTCGTATTACCGTTGTAAAAAGTACAGTTACCAAAAAATTCTATTTCCAACAAAAATTACATTGTCTGAAAACAGAGCTGGGATTTAGTTGCACATTTGGGCCGATTCCCGAGGCGACGCCTCCTATTCCCCCACTGCTGCTCGAGGCTCGGCGGCCGAGCCGCCGACAGCGCGCTTGACATTGTTTCTCAGGAGGTCACGCGTGCTATACGTAGGATTGAACTACGATACATTCCCCCCGAACAATATTAAGTAGCTAGTTAGAACAGTCTTTTTTCAATAATTAATAATTGGAAATCTTTATATCAGTATTATTATTATTATTCTATATATATATTGTTGTTATTGAATTACATATTTAAATAAAACCTGTAATAATTATATATAGTTTTATTTGGAACTCTTAGTTTGTGCGCTATACTTATAACAAAATTACATATTAGGCCATTATTTTCGCAATATATATGAATACAATTGATTAAGGAATCGGTAAGCGTGCTGTGGTGTAGAAATATGTACTATATATAATTATTATACAAATTATAATTAGGACAACCAGTTTCCACGCAATCCATGAGGTACTTGTTGCTGACGCGTTTTTTTTTAAAGTGATTTCTCTAGTAGGCCTACTTCACTGAAGAGAAAAATAATGTAAAAAAATTTATTAATAAATGAACGAGGTAAAATCAAAGAAACAATAAATAATTGTAATATTAAGTCGATTTTTTAGGCCATTTACATAATTCTACAAGAGATGGGGGATATCTCTAATATAGGAATATTAGAAAAATATTTCGCTTTTAATGAAGCTAATGTGAAATATTTTTCTAATATTCCTATATTAGAGATATCCATCTCTTGTAGAATTATGTAAATGGC
>JASTWR010002028.1:0-28109 GCA_030770355.1 Harpagoxenus sublaevis | reverse complement strand
TAACCTGACCTAAACCTAACCTGACCTAACCTCCCCAACCTAACCTAACCTGACCTAACCTGACCTGACCTAACTGACCTAAACCTAACCTAACCTAACCTAACCTAACCCTAACCTGACCTAACCTGACCTAACCTAACCTAACCTAACCTAACTAACCTAAACCTAACCTAACCTGACCTAACCTAACCTAACCTAACCAACCTAACCTAACCTAAACCTAACCTAACCTAACCTAACCTAACCTGACCTAACCTAACCTAACCTAACCTGACCTAAAAAACCACCTAACCTAACCTGAACCTAACCTGACCTAACTAACTAACCTGAACTAACCTAAACCTGACCTAACCTGACCCTCCTAAACTAACCTACCTAACCTGACCTAACCTGACCTAACCAACCTAACCTAACCTAACCTAACCTGACCTAACCTAACCTAACCTGACCTAACCTAACCTAACCTGACCTAACCTGACCTAACCTAACCCACCTAACCTAACCTAACCTACCTAAACCTAAACCTAACCTGACCTAACCTGAGACCTAACTCCTGAACCTAACCTGAACCTAACCTGACCTGACCCTAACCTGACCCTAAAACCTAACGGCTAACACTAACCTGACCTGACCTAAACCCTACCTAACCGAACCTAACTACTAACCTGACCTGTACCTAACGCTTAGACCTAACCTGACCGAACCTAACCTGACTAACCTGACCTAGACCTGACCTACACCTACCTCAACCATGAACCTGAACCTGACCTAACCTGAACCTGAACCTGACCTAACCTGACCTGACCTAAACCTAACTAACCTGACCTAACCTGACCAACCTTAACCTGAACCTAACCTAACCTAACCTAACCTGACCTAAACCTGAACCCTAACCTTAGACCTGAACCTGAACCTGAACGCTGACCTAACCTGACCTAACAACCTAACCTGATCCTAACCTAACCTAACCTGACCTGAACCTAAATCCTGACCTGAACCTAACCTGAACCTAACCTGAACCTAACCTAACCTAACCGAACCTGAGCCTAACCTGACCGTTAACCTGACCTAACCTGACCTAACCTTAGACCTAACCTAAACCTAACCTAACCTAAACCTGACCTAACCTAACCTAACCTAAACCTAACCTAACCTAACCTAACTACCTAACCTAACCTAACCTAACCTAACCTAACCTAGACCTAACCTGACCTAACCTACAACCGAACCTGACCTAACCTGACCTAACCTAGACCTAACCTGACCTAACCTAACCTAACCTGACCTAACCTGACCTGACCTAAACCTAACCTAACCGGACCTGACCTAACCTGACCTAACCTGACCTAACCTAACCTAACCTAACCTAACCTGACCTAACCTAACCTGACCTAACCTACCTAACCTAACCTGACTAACCTGCCTAACCTAACCTAACCTAACCTAACCTAACCTGACCTAACCTAACCTAACCTAACCTAACCTAACCTAACCTACCTAACCTAACCTAACCTGACCTAACCTAACCTAACCTAACCTACCTAACCTAAACCTAACACTGACTACCTACCTACCTAACCTGACCTACCTGACCTAACCTGACCTAACCTAACCTGACCTAACCTAACCTAACCTACCTGACCTTAACCTAACCTAACCTGACCTAACCTAGACCTAACCCTAACCTGACCTAACCTAACCTAACCTGACCTACCTAACCTAACCTAACCTACCTAACCTAACCTAACCTAACCTAACCTAACCTACCTAACCTAACCTAACCTGACCTAACCTAACCTAACCTAACCTAACCTAACCTAACCTAACCTAACCTAACCTACCTAACCTAACCTACCTAACCTAACCTGACTAACCTGACCTAACCTAACCTACCTAACCTGACCTAACCTGACCTAACCTAACCTAACCTGACCTAACCTGACCTAACCTAACCTGACCTAACCTGACCTAACCTGACCTAACCTAACCTAACCTAACCTAACCTAACCTAACCTAACCTAACCTGACCTAACCTGACCTAACCTAACCTAACCTAACCTAACCTAACCTAACCTAACCTAACCTAACCTAACCTGACCTAACCTAACCTAACCTAACCTGACCTAACCTAACCTAACCTAACCTAACCTAACCTAACCTAACCTAACCTAACCTAACCTAACCTAACCTAACCTAACCTAACCTGACCTAACCTAACCTAACCTGACCTAACCTGACCTAACCTAACCTAACCTAACCTAACCTGACCTAACCTGACCTAACCTAACCTAACCTAACCTAACCTAACCTAACCTGACCTAACCTAACCTAACCTAACCTAACCTAACCTAACCTAACCTAACCTAACCTGACCTAACCTAACCTAACCTAACCTAACCTGACCTAACCTAACCTAACCGACCTGACCTAACCTAACCTAACCTAACCTAACCTAACCTAACCTGACCTAACCTGACCTAACCTGACCTAACCTAACCTAACCTACAACCTAACCTGACCTGAACCTAACCTAACCTGACCTAACCTAACCTAACCTGACCTAACCTAACCTAACCTAACCTAACCTGACCTAACCTACCTAACCTAACCTAACCTAACCTAACCTGACCTAACCTAACCTAACCTAACCTGAACCTAACCTAACCTAACCTAACCTGACCTAACCTGAACCTAACCTGACCTAACCTAACCTAACCTAACCTGACCTAACCTAACCTAACCTAACCTAACCTAACCTGACCTAACCTAACCTGACCTAACCTAACCTAACCTAACCTAACCTAACCTGACCTACCTAACCTAACCTAACCTAACCTAACCTAACCTAACCTAACCTGACCTAACCTAACCTAACCTAACCTAACCTAACCTGACCTAACCTAACCTAACCTGACCTAACCTAACCTAACCTAACCTAACCTAACCTAACCTAACCTAACCTAACCTAACCTAACCTACCGACCTAACCTGACCTAACCTAACCTGACCTAACCTGACCTAACCTAACCTGACCTAACCTGACCTAACCTGACCTAACCTGAACCTAACCTACCTAACCTGACCTAACCTGACCTGACCTAACCTAACCTAACCTGACCTAACCTGACCTAACCTAACCTGACCTAACCTAACCTAACCTGACCTAACCTGACCTAACCTGAACCTAACCTAACCTACCTGACCTAACCTAACCTAACCTGAACCTACCTGACCTGACCTAACCTGACCTAACCTAACCTGACCTAACCTGACCTAACCTGACCTAACCTAACCTAACCTAACCTGACCTAACCTGACCTAACCTGACCTACCTAACCTGACCTAACCTGACCTAACCTAACCTAACCTGACCTAACCTAACCTAACCTGACCTAACCTAACCTAACCTGACCTAACCTAACCTAACCTAACCTAACCTGACCTAACCTAACCTAACCTGACCTAACCTAACCTAACCTGACCTAACCTGACCTAACCTGACCTAACCTAACCTACCTGACCTAACCTGACCTAACCTACCTAACCTGACCTAACCTACCTAACCTAACCTAACCTGACCTAACCTGACCTAACCTGACCTAACCTGACCTAACCTGACCTAACCTAACCTAACCTGAACCTAACCTACCTGACCTAACCTGACCTAACCTAACCTAACCTAACCTAACCTAACCTGACCTAACCTAACCTAACCTAACCTAACCTGACCTAACCTAACCTAACCTGACCTAACCTGACCTAACCTGACCTAACCTGACCTAACCTAACCTGACCTAACCTGACCTAACCTGACCTAACCTGAACCTAACCTGACCTAACCTAACCTAACCTGACCTAACCTAACCTAACCTAACCTACCTAACCTGACCTAACCTAACCTAACCTGAACCTAACCTGACCTAACCTAACCTGACCTAACCTGACCTAACCTGACCTAACCTAACCTAACCTAACCTAACCTAACCTAACCTGAACCTAACCTGAACCTAACCTAACCTAACCTGACCTAACCTGACCTAACCTGACCTAACCTAACCTAACCTAACCTGACCTAACCTAACCTGACCTAACCTGACCTAACCTAACCTAACCTAACCTAACCTAACCTAACCTGACCTAACCTGACCTAACCTAACCTAACCTGACCTAACCTGACCTAACCTGACCTAACCTGACCTAACCTAACCTGACCTAACCTAACCTACCTAACCTAACCTACCTAACCTAACCTGACCTAACCTAACCTAACCTGACCTAACCTAACCTGACCTAACCTAACCTAACCTAACCTAACCTAACCTGACCTAACCTAACCTAACCTAACCTGACCTAACCTAACCTAACCTAACCTGACCTAACCTAACCTAACCTAACCTAACCTAACCTGACCTAACCTAACCTAACCTAACCTAACCTAACCTACCTAACCTAACCTGACCTAACCTAACCTGACCTAACCTAACCTAACCTAACCTAACCTAACCTAACCTAACCTAACCTAACCTAACCTAACCTACCTAACCTAACCTAACCTAACCTAACCTAACCTAACCTAACCTAACCTGAACCTAACCTAACCTAACCTAACCTAACCTGACCTAACCTAACCTAACCTGACCTAACCTAACCTAACCTGACCTAACCTGACCTAACCTACCTAACTACCTAACCTGACCTAACCTAACCTAACCTAACCTGACCTAACCTGACCTAACCTAACCTAACCTACCTGAACCTAACCTGACCTAACCTGACCTAACCTAACCTGACCTAACCTAACCTGACCTAACCTAACCTAACCTAACCTAACCTGACCTAACCTGAACCTAACCTAACCTAACCTAACCTAACCTGACCTAACCTAACCTAACCTGACCTAACCTACCTAACCTAACCTAACCTGAACCTAACCTGAACCTAACCTAACCTAACCTAACCTACCTAACCTAACCTAACCTGACCTAACCTACCTAACCTGACCTAACCTGACCTAACCTGACCTAACCTAACCTGACCTAACCTAACCTAACCTAACCTGACCTAACCTAACCTGACCTAACCTGACCTAACCTAACCTGACCTAACCTGACCTAACCTGACCTAACCTAACCTGACCTAACCTAACCTGACCTAACCTAACCTGACCTAACCTGACCTAACCTGACCTAACCTGACCTAACCTGACCTAACCTGACCTAACCTGACCTAACCTACCTGACCTAACCTACCTGACCTAACCTGACCTAACCTGACCTAACCTAACCTGACCTAACCTGACCTAACCTGACCTAACCTAACCTGACCTAACCTAACCTGACCTAACCTGACCTAACCTGACCTAACCTGACCTAACCTGACCTAACCTGACCTAACCTAACCTGACCTAACCTGACCTAACCTAACCTAACCTAACCTAACCTGACCTAACCTGACCTAACCTAACCTAACCTACCTAACCTAACCTAACCTGACCTAACCTGACCTAACCTACCTAACCTACCTAACCTAACCTAACCTGACCTACCTAACCTGACCTAACCTAACCTGACCTAACCTGACCTAACCTAACCTAACCTAACCTGACCTAACCTGACCTAACCTAACCTGACCTAACCTACCTAACCTAACCTGACCTAACCTGAACCTAACCTAACCTAACCTGAACCTAACCTGACCTAACCTGACCTAACCTAACCTGACCTAACCTGACCTAACCTGACCTAACCTGACCTAACCTAACCTAACCTGACCTAACCTGACCTAACCTGACCTAACCTAACCTAACCTAACCTAACCTGACCTAACCTAACCTGACCTGAACCTGACCTAACCTAACCTGAACCTACCTAACCTACCTAACCTACCTGACCTAACCTGACCTAACCTGACCTACCTACCTAACCTGACCTAACCTGACCTAACCTGACCTAACCTAACCTGACCTAACCTGACCTAACCTAACCTAACCTGACCTGACCTAACCTAACCTAACCTGACCTAACCTGACCTAACCTGACCTAACCTAACCTAACCTGACCTAACCTGACCTAACCTGACCTAACCTGACCTAACCTAACCTGACCTAACCTGACCTAACCTGACCTAACCTGACCTACCTAACCTGACCTAACCTAACCTGACCTAACCTGACCTAACCTAACCTAACCTAACCTGACCTAACCTAACCTGACCTAACCTGACCTAACCTAACCTGAACCTGACCTAACCTAACCTGACCTAACCTAACCTGACCTAACCTAACCTGACCTAACCTGACCTAACCTAACCTAACCTGACCTAACCTAACCTAACCTGACCTAACCTGACCTAACCTAACCTAACCTAACCTGACCTAACCTGACCTAACCTGACCTAACCTGACCTAACCTAACCTGACCTAACCTAACCTAACCTGACCTAACCTAACCTGAACCTGACCTAACCTGACCTAACCTAACCTGACCTAACCTAACCTGACCTAACCTGACCTAACCTAACCTGACCTAACCTGACCTAACCTGACCTAACCTAACCTGACCTAACCTAACCTGACCTAACCTGACCTAACCTGACCTAACCTGACCTAACCTGACCTAACCTAACCTAACCTGACCTAACCTGACCTAACCTGACCTAACCTGACCTAACCTAACCTGACCTAACCTGACCTAACCTAACCTGACCTAACCTGACCTAACCTGACCTAACCTGACCTAACCTGACCTAACCTAACCTAACCTAACCTAACCTGACCTAACCTGACCTAACCTAACCTGACCTAACCTAACCTAACCTAACCTAACCTAACCTGACCTAACCTGACCTAACCTGACCTAACCTAACCTAACCTAACCTAACCTGACCTAACCTAACCTGACCTAACCTGACCTAACCTAACCTGACCTAACCTGACCTAACCTGACCTAACCTGACCTAACCTAACCTAACCTGACCTAACCTAACCTAACCTAACCTAACCTGACCTAACCTAACCTGACCTAACCTGACCTAACCTAACCTAACCTGACCTAACCTAACCTGACCTAACCTACCTGACCTAACCTAACCTAACCTAACCTGACCTAACCTAACCTAACCTAACCTGACCTAACCTGACCTAACCTAACCTAACCTAACCTGACCTAACCTGACCTAACCTAACCTAACCTAACCTGACCTAACCTGACCTAACCTGACCTAACCTGACCTAACCTGACCTAACCTGACCTAACCTAACCTAACCTAACCTGACCTAACCTAACCTAACCTAACCTAACCTAACCTAACCTAACCTAACCTAACCTAACCTGACCTAACCTAACCTAACCTAACCTAACCTGACCTAACCTAACCTAACCTAACCTAACCTAACCTAACCTAACCTAACCTGACCTAACCTAACCTGACCTAACCTAACCTAACCTTTTTTTTTTTTTTTTTTTTTTTTACATGGGTGAAATCTTCGACCGCTGGGTTCCCTGAGCCGAAGCCCGGTATGTGGCCCAGCGGCCCCCTCGGATGTTGTGAGGGGGAAGACCCCCCGCCCTCGGGGTAGGACGGGGGAGTGTCGGATTCCTACCGACTAAAACACCCATGGGTGACCCTACTTGTGCTTATTGGGAGGGCCCCGGGAAACGCAATGATCACATCCGTGGGCCCCCCCGCACTTTGCCTTTTTAGGCATCCCTCCTAATCTAATGACAGACGGACGGGTGTCACCACCCCCGTCCGCCGCCCTCCTTTCCGGGGGTTGTCAAAACACTGACCGGCGAGCGAGCGGTGTGCCCCGACCGCCCGCCCGCCCCCCCGGACCAGAAGGGGGGAGGAGTCAGCGCCCGCTGAGGCGTCCCCCCCCCTCCTCAAAGCAGGCGGGCGCCAAGCCCCCGGAGGGGGCGAGAAACCTGTCGGAATCCCGCCCCCGCCCGGGGCCCAGCCCCCGCCCGCCTGCCCGCGGAAGGGAGACAGGGCTTGGCATAAGCCACCATACTCTCCCTCCCGCGGCTCGGGGGGCCCGGGTCCGAGACCCCAAAAAGAGATCCCGAAGCCAGACCCCCCCGACGGACCGGAAGGAGCACCCGTGGCCGAACCCCCGTGGGTGGATCGGCCCAAGCCCCCCCCGGCCCGCCTCCTCCCCCGGCCCTCTCGGCCGCGATCGGCGCCGAAAGAGGGGATCCCCCCCCCCGTAGGGGTCTCCGGGAACCCGCCCCCCCCGGCGCCACCTCCCTCCGACCCGCGACGTTCCCGCCGCCTCTCCGCGGGAGGGAGACAGGGCTCGGCACAAAGCCACCATTCCCTCCCCCCCGCGGCTCGGGGGGCCCGGGTTCGAGGCCCAAAAGGGGTCCCGAAGCCAGACCCCCCCGACGGACCGGGAGGGGCACCCGTGGCCGAACCCCCGTGGGTGGATCGGCCCAAGCCCCCCCCGGCCCGCCTCCTCCCCCGGCCCTCTCGGCCGCGATCGGCGCCGAAAGAGGGGATCCCTCCCCCGTAGGGGTCTCCGGGAACCCGCCCCCCCGGCGCCACCACCCTCCGACCTGCGACGTACACGCCGCCTCTCCGCGGGAGGGAGACAGGGCTTGGCACTAAGCCACCATTCCCTCCCCCCCGCGGCTCGGGGGGCCCGGGTTCGAGGCCCAAAAAGGTCCCGAAGCCAGACCCCCCCGACGGACCGGGAGGGGCACTCGTGGCCGAACCCCCGTGGGTGGATCGGCCCAAGCCCCCCCCGGCCCGCCTCCTCCCCCGGCCCTCTCGGCCGCGATCGGCGCCGAAAGAGGGGATCCCCCCCCCCGTAGGGGTCTCCGGGAACCCGCCCCCCCCGGCGCCCCCTCCGGACGGTTGGGCGGGCCGAAGCCTCCACCCTCACGGTCACCGTCCGACCGGGCGACTTTTATAGAGGCCACCCACCTCGCGGGCCCTGAAAAGGGCCCCCCGGTCTCCGCCAGCCTAGCGGCTGACGGAGATTACGGTGCTGCTGTGCTCGGATACCTCGGGTTCGCAAAACCCGTATCGGGGACGGCCCCTCAAAGGAGACCGTCCACGACCCCTGAGGACGTGGGCGCCGAAAAAGGGGAGGAATTCCTCCCAGGAACCCGCCCCCCCCGGCGCCCCCTCCGGACGGTTGGGCGGGCCGAAGCCTCCACCCTCACGGTCACCGTCCGACCGGGCGACTTTTATAGAGGCCACCCACCTCGCGGGCCCTGAAAAGGGCCCCCCGGTCTCCGCCAGCCTAGCGGCTGACGGAGATTACGGTGCTGCTGTGCTCGGATACCTCGGGTTCGCAAAACCCGTATCGGGGACGGCCCCCTAACGGAGACCGTCCACGACCCCTGAGGACGTGGGCGCCGAAAAGGGGAGGAATCCCTCACGGGAACCCGCCCCCCCCGGCGCCCCCTCCGGACGGTTGGGCGGGCCGAAGCCTCCACCCTCACGGTCACCGTCCGACCGGGCGACTTTTATAGAGGCCACCCACCTCGCGGGCCCTGAAAAGGGCCCCCCGGTCTCCGCCAGCCTAGCGGCTGACGAAGATTACGGTACTGCTGTGCTCGGATACCTCGGGTTCGCAAAACCCGTATCGGGGACGGCCCCCTAAAGGAGACCGTCCACGACCCCTGAGGACGTAGGCGCCGAAAAAGGGGGAGGAATCCCTCCCGGGAACCCGTCCCCCCGGCGCCCCCTCCGGACGGTTGGGCGGGCCGAAGCCTCCACCCTCACGGTCACCGTCCGACCGGGCGACTTTTATAGAGGCCACCCACCTCGCGGGCCCTGAAAAGGGCCCCCCGGTCTCCGCCAGCCTACGGCTGACGGAGATTACGGTGCTGCTGTGCTCGGATACCTCGGGTTCGCAAAACCCGTATCGGGGACGGCCCCCTAAAGGAAACCGTCCACGACCCCTGAGGACGTGGGCGCCGAAAAAGGGGGGAATCCCTCCCTAAGGGTCCCCGGGACCCCACCCCCCCGGCGCCCCCTCCGGACGGTTGGGCGGGTCGACGTCCCCGCCCTCACGGTCACCGTCCGACCGGGCGATTTTTATAGAGGCCGCCCACCTCGCGGGCCCTGAAGAGGGCCCCCCGGTCTTCGCCAGCCTACGGCTGACGGAGATTACGGTGCTGCTGTGCTCGGGTACCTCGGGTTCGCAAAACCCGTATCGGGGACGGCCCCGGGAGCCCCAGAGACACCCGGGGCGGCTCCGGGAGTCCCCAGGGGACACCCGGGCAACCGTCCACGACCCCTGAGGGTAACCTAACCTGAACCTTTTTTTTTTTTTTTTTTTTTTTTTACATGGGTGAAATCTTCGACCGCTGGGTTCCCTGAGCCGAAGCCCGGTATGTGGCCCAGCGGCCCCCTCGGATGTTGTGAGGGGGAAGACCCCCCGCCCTCGGGGTAGGACGGGGGAGTGTCGGATTCCTACCGACTAAAACACCCATGGGTGACCCTACTTGTGCTTATTGGGAGGGCCCCGGGAAACGCAATGATCACATCCGTGGGCCCCCCCGCACTTTGCCTTTTTAGGCATCCCTCCTAATCTAATGACAGACGGACGGGTGTCACCACCCCCGTCCGCCGCCCTCCTTTCCGGGGGTTGTCAAAACACTGACCGGCGAGCGAGCGGTGTGCCCCGACCGCCCGCCCGCCCCCCCGGACCAGAAGGGGGGAGGAGTCAGCGCCCGCTGAGGCGTCCCCCCCCCTCCTCAAAGCAGGCGGGCGCCAAGCCCCCGGAGGGGGCGAGAAACCTGTCGGAATCCCGCCCCCGCCCGGGGCCCAGCCCCCGCCCGCCTGCCCGCGGAAGGGAGACAGGGCTTGGCATAAGCCACCATACTCTCCCTCCCGCGGCTCGGGGGGCCCGGGTCCGAGACCCCAAAAAGAGATCCCGAAGCCAGACCCCCCCGACGGACCGGAAGGAGCACCCGTGGCCGAACCCCCGTGGGTGGATCGGCCCAAGCCCCCCCCGGCCCGCCTCCTCCCCCGGCCCTCTCGGCCGCGATCGGCGCCGAAAGAGGGGATCCCCCCCCCGTAGGGGTCTCCGGGAACCCGCCCCCCCGGCGCCACCTCCCTCCGACCCGCGGACGTTCCAGCCGCCTCTCCGCGGGAGGGAGACAGGCTCGGCACATAAGCCACCATTCCCTCCCCCCCCGCGGCTTGGGGGGCCCGGGTTCGAGGGCCCAAAAGGGTCCCGAAGCCAGACCCCCCCGACGGACCGGGAGGGGCACCCGTGGCCGAACCCCCGTGGGTGGATCGGCCAAGCCCCCCCCCGGCCCCGCCTCCTACCCCGGCCCTCTCGGCCGCGCTCGGCGCCCGAAAGAGGGGATCCCCCCCCCGTAGGGGTCTCCGGGAACCCGCCCCCCCAGGCGCCCCCTCCGGACGGTTGGGCGGGCCGAAGCCTCCACCCTCACGGTCACCGTCCGACCGGGCGACTTTTCTTATATAGAGGCCACCCACCTCGCGGGCCCTGAAAAGGGCCCCCCGGTCTCCGCCAGCACTAGCGGCTGACGGAAGATTACGGTGCTGCTGTGCTCGGATACCTCGGGTTCGCAAAACCCGTATCGGGGACGGCCCCCTAAAGGAGACCGTCCACGACCCCTGAGGACGTGGGCGCCGAAAAAGGGGAGGAATCCCTCACGGGAACCCGCCCCCCCCGGCGCCCCCTCCGGACGGTTGGGCGGGCCGAAGCCTCCACCCTCACGGTCACCGTCCGACCGGGCGACTTTTATAGAGGCCACCCACCTCGCGGGCCCTGAAAAGGGCCCCCCGGTCTCCGCCAGCCTAGCGGCTGACGAAGATTACGGTGCTGCTGTGCTCGGATACCTCGGGTTCGCAAAACCCGTATCGGGGACGGCCCCCTAAAGGAGACCGTCCACGACCCCTGAGGACGTAGGCGCCGAAAAAGGGGGAGGAATCCCTCCCGGGAACCCGTCCCCCCGGCGCCCCCTCCGGACGGTTGGGCGGGCCGAAGCCTCCACCCTCACGGTCACCGTCCGACCGGGCGACTTTTATAGAGGCCACCCACCTCGCGGGCCCTGAAAAGGGCCCCCCGGTCTCCGCCAGCCTACGGCTGACGGAGATTACGGTGCTGCTGTGCTCGGATACCTCGGGTTCGCAAAACCCGTGTCGGGGACGGCCCCCTAAAGGAAACCGTCCACGACCCCTGAGGACGACCTAACCTGACCTTTTTTTTTTTTTTTTTTTTTTTTTACATGGGTGAAATCTTCGACCGCTGGGTTCCCGGGCAAGCCCGGTATATGGCCCAGCGACCCCCTCTGATGTCATGAGGGGGAAGACCCCCCGCCCTCGGGGTAGGACGGGGGAGTGCCGGATTCTTACCGGCTAAAACACCCATGGGTGACCCTAACTGTGCTTTTGCTGGGAGGGCCCCGGGAAACGCAATGATCACATCCGTGGGCCCCCCCGCACTTCGCCTTTTTTAGGCAAGCCATTCCTAATCTAACGATCGACGGACGGGTGCCACCACCCCCGTCCGTCGTCCTCCTTTCCGGGGGTTGCCTTATTCGGCCGGCGAGCGAGCGGTGTACCCCGACCGCTCGCCCGCCCCCCCGGACGAGAGGGGGGAGGGGTCAGCGCCCGCGTGAAGCGCCCCCCTCCCCCCTCCCACTTCCTCCTCCTTGAGGCAGGCGGGTGCCAGGCCCCCGGGACGAGAAACCTGTCGGAGTCCCGCCCCAACAACCAAAGGCCCGACACCCGCCGCCCACCCGCGGGAGGGAGACAGGGCTTGGCGTAAAGCCACCATTCTCTCCCTCCCGCGGTTCGGGGGAGCCCGGGTCCAAGACCCGAAAGGTCCCAGAGCCGGACCCCCCCCCGACGGACCGACCGGGGGCACCCGTGGCCGACCCCCCGTGGGTGAATCGGCCCAAGCCCCCCCCGGCCCGCCTCCTCCGACCTGCTCCATACGCAACCGGCGCCGGGAGGACGGACCCCCCCCTCCGTAGAGGTACCGGGAGCCCGCCCCCCCGGCGCCGCCCCCCGTTCTGCTCTGCGCCATTTTTCGACCTGACGCCTGCACGCGGGGGGGAGACAGGGCCTGGCCTAAATTAGGGCCACCATTCCCTCCCCCCCGCAATTCAGGGGGGCCCGGGTCCAGGGCTCAAGAGGTCCCAGAGCCGGGCCCCCCCGACGGGCCGAGTGGGGACACCCGTGGCCGAATCCCCGTGGGTGAATCGGCCCAAGCCCCCACCCGCCCGCCTCCTCCGCCGACCCCCTCGGCCATGACCGGCGCCGAGAGGGAGGACCCCCTCCTCCGTAGAGGTTTCGGGAGCCCGCCCCCCCCGGCGCCACCTTCCCCTGCTTTAGCGTCTCTCTCGTCGCTTGTCCGCGGGAGGGAGACAGGGCTTGGCATAAAGCCACCATACTCTCCCTCCCGCGCTCCGGGAGGCCCGGATCCGAGACCCGAAAAGGTCCCAGAGCCCGACCCCCCCGACGGACCGGCCGGGGGCGCACGTGGCCGAAACCCCGTAGGTGGATCGGCCCAAGCCCCCCCGGTCCGCCTCCTCCGCCGACCCCTTCGGCCGTGACCGTCGGCGAGAGGGAGGATCCCCACCTCCGTGGAGGTTCTGGAAATCCGCCCTCCCGCCGCTACCCCCCTACTCACTGTCGGATTGAGGAGGGGCGACTTCCCCCCTCCTCACCCGCTCGTCCGCCTCCTTCCGCGACATAACCTTGTCGCAGAAGGAGACGAACGCCCTCCAATTCTGCGGCCCCTCATCGCCCCCCCGAACCGACGCAGCAACGACGGCCGGGAGGGAGAGGTCGCCTCCTATGCATGCCCGGAGGTCACGGCGCTCCTCCGCCCACGCTGGGCAGTGCTCCAGCGTGTGCTGCGCCGTGTCCGCCACCTCCGGGCAGTGCCAGCAGCACGTGGTGCGCTCCCTCCCGATGCGGTGCAGGTATGAGCCGAAACAACCGTGGCCCGTCATTACCTGCACCGCGTGGAAGGCGACATACCTCCTCCTGCCGCCCTCCACCCACTCCTCCAGTACCGGCTGGACAGCCTCTATCACCCTCCTCCCCCACAAATGTCGGGGGTCCGCTAGGTCCCCCTTCCACTCGCGGAGGAGGGCCCCTTGGGCTCGGAGCTTCAGCGCCCTCCTTACTCTCGGGGGGATCACCCCCATTTCGGCCTTCAGCCGGCTGGCCTCCTCGTATCCTAATCGCGTACGATTTGGCCAGCAGCCTGACCGGGGGAATCCCCGCGATGATAGTCGCCCCCATGTGGGAGACGGTCCGATAGGCCCTGGAGGCGGCGATTGCGATGACCCGCTGTGCCGCCTCCATCCGCCCGTTGAGGCGGGCGTTCTCGCCCACCTTCTTCCACCATATCGGTGCCCCGTATAGGAGCACCGACTGGACCGTCGCCACATAGAGGCGACGCACGCGCCCGCTCGCCCCCCCGATGTTGGGCAGGATCCTAGCCAAGCAATTGGCCATCCTCTTTGCCCTAGGGACGACGCGGGCGACGTGCTCGCCGAAGCTCCTCCTTCTGTCCAGCCACACCCCCAGATGTTTGAGGTGAGGAGTGGTCGGGATCCTCACACCCTCCACGCGGAGACTGAGCCCCTCCGGAGGCGGGCCCCGCCTGCGGCACCCCCGCCTACGGGGGTCATAAAAGACCGCAACCTGCGTCTTCTGCGGGGCCACCTCCAGGCCCAGTCCGCGTACGGAGCGCACCACGCACTCAGCCGCTACATTGGCCAGCCCAAAAAGCTCCTGCCAATCCTCCCCGCCGACTCCCAGGAATATATCATCGGCGTATCCTGAGAGCCAGCACCCCTCGGGGAGGGGGGTCCCGAAGATCAGGTCATACGCGACGATCCACAGCAGGGGCCCCAACACTGACCCCTGCGGGACGCCGCACTCGACCAACCTAACCCTCGGAACCCCATCCCGGTCCGTGTACCGCAGACCTCTGTCCCGGAAGTAATCCCGGACGACCTCCATCAAGTAAGGGGGGACCCCTTTTCTGAGCAGGGCCCCCCCTATCACCGACCAGGGGAGGGAGTTAAAGGCGTTCTTCACGTCGAAAGAGACGCCCATCGCCACTCCCCCCCCTTCAATCACGGCCTCCGTCCGGGCTAAGACGCTCTTGACCGCGTCAATCGTCGATCGCCCGGCACGGAAGCCAAACTGGTCGTCCGAGATCCCCCCATCTGCCCTTTGGGACAGGTGCTGGACGAGGCGTTCGGCTACTATTCTCTCCAAAATCTTGCCAACCTCGTCCAGCAGGCACACGGGCCGGTAGGCGGACGGTGAACCCGCAGGTTTGTCCGCCTTCGGCAGGAGCACCAAGCTGGCCTGCTTCCACTTTTTGGGGAACCGGCCGGCCTTGAGACACGCGTTGAAGACTCTGCGCATCCCGCCGGCCAGTCCCCCCGCGGCCAAGGTCCACGCTCTTCCTGGTATACCGTCAGGGCCAGGAGCCTTGCCCCTCCTGACCCTGCGGAGCGCCCTCGACAGCTCCTCCTTGCTTATCTGAAGCTCCTCGCTCCACACTGGCCCCGCGCACGCCGGGAACCGCACCTCCCCCCCATCCATCCGGGGGAAGAGAGCGTCCACCACCTCGGCGGCGAACTCGGGGGCCAGTGTTTCCGTTATCGGGGGCGCCCAGGGCCTGAGTTTGTCAAGCACCAGCCTGTATGGGCGCCCCCACGGGTCCTCCTCTACGCTGTCGAGAAGCTCCTGCCAGGAGCGCTCCTTGGCCGCGTGTATCGCGCTGGAGAGAGCCCGGCGGGCGGTACGCCAGGCCTCCCCAGCCTCCTCCTCCGTCAGTCGCGCGTTGCGCCTCCCCGCTCTCAAGCGCTGCCAAGTCCTCTTGGCTTGGACGGAGGAGCGCCTGAGCTCGGACAGCTCCTCCGTCCACCAGTACGCGCACCTTCGGGGGCGCTGGGGGCGGACCCGGGGCATCGCGACGTCGCACGCCGTTTCCATAAGCCGCGACAACCCCTCGGCCATTTCGTCCACCCCCCCATCGTCCCCCTCCGGTCGCTCTTCCTCCTTACCCCACGTCAGGGCCGTAATCGCCGCCCTGAACCGGTCCGCGTCGAGCTTTTTTAGGGCCCATCTCCTCCTATGTCTCTCGGCCTCTCGGCGGCGGGCTTGCACCTCCGGGAGGGCAACGCGGACCATCATTGAGACGTATTGGTGGTCAGACAGAGTCTCCTGGTCCGCGTCCACCCTCCATTCGCTCACCGTGCGCGCGACGGGGGGCGTGGCCCATGTCAGGTCCACGATCGACTGCCCCTGCCGCCGCACGCACGTGCTTTCCCGGCCCGAATTCAAAAGAACCAGGCCGAGGCCCGCCGCCCATTCCTCGGTGGCCTCGCCCCTCCTATCGGTCCGCGGGGAACCCCAAGCAGTTGACTTCGCATTGAAGTCCCCCGCGACCAACACCCGGCCGGCCGAGCACCCGCGAACGCAATGCTCCAACTCAACCAGGAATCGCTCGTACTCGGCCAGCGTCCACCTAGGAGGGGCGTACACCCCTACCACTGAGATGGGCCCCCAGTCGACACGGACGTATCCCGCCCCGGCTCCTTTCGGGACGCACGGGGGGGACGACGGCAACGCCCTCCATGTTATCGCGACGGTGCCCCCCCGGTCCCCCGCCCAACATGGGTGGTTTCTTGGGACCCGGTAGGGCTCCGCCGCGACCCCCAGACCACACCCGCGCTCCGCCAACACGTGGCAGAAAAGATCTTGCGCTGCGCGGGCGTGGTTGAGGTTGGCCTGGAGGACTCTGAAGGCCATTTAAAGTCTGCCAACCGAGTCCTCCACTCCTTCCCTCTCTTCTTCGGAGTCACCAAGCTCCTCCTCCACCTCCATCCTTGCTTGAGAGGGGGTTCTCTCCGTCACCGACGGAAGAGCCCCCCCCCTCTCCTCGTTCGCCTCTTCTGTGGGGGGACCCTCCACCTCCATCTTCTCGGAGGGCTCCCCCTCTGCCGGGGCTTGGCTCTTCCCCCCCGCGGTCTTGTGGGAAGGACGAGTCCTCTTCTCTTTGGGGGGCTCGTCTACCACTCCTGCCACGAGCTTCCCCCCCTGGGTGACCCTGAAGCCCGACACCTCCATTACCTCTATCGGCTTCGGCCCCTCCTTGGCCTTGGCCGCCGCCCTTGGCTTCGGCTTTTCCACGGCCGCGGGCTTCGGGGTCGCCTCCGACTTCCTCTTGGCCGCGGCCCCCGACCTTCCTCCTCTTCCGGGACGACACCCGGCGCACGCCGCCCCACCGATGCGGTGCCCGTGCGGCAGCCCCTTGCCCTCGCACACCACGCAATTTACCGGCGCCCGGCATCCCCTGGCCGCGTGGCCCGCGACTCCGCACCTGTAGCAGGCTCCTGACCTGTCCACGCTGCTGCGGCACGTCGCCCTCGTATGCCCCAACTCCAGGCACCTAAAGCACTGGAGCGGCCTTTTGTCGAGCAACTCCACTTTTGCTCTCGACCACCCCAGTGCTATTCGCCCGTCCCTCGCCAGGGCGTTTGCCGCAGCTAGCGGGCACTTGGCCACCACTGAGCACAGCCCGTTCCCCATCCTTGTGACGGGACCAACGGCTATGCTCAGCGGGCTCACTCCTCCCTTTGTCGCAAGGGTCTCCGCCACCTCTGTCTCCCTGACGGAGCCCTCAAATCCGCTGATCCTCAGGTCAGCCGTCATGATCGGACGGCTGACCTTCACCCCCTCTTGGCCCATCAGGGCCTCCGTCATTTTTGCCGCCAGGGCGTCGGCCTTCTCCGCCCCGTCACGGCCCGAAATCTCGAGGCTCAGTGCCCCCGTGGCCGTCCTTCTGACATTGGGGATCTTGTCGATCCCCACTTCCGCCAGGGCCACCTTGCTCCTCACCATGCCCATGAACTCAGAGTATTTGTCCTCTGGGCAGGTGAGGACCACCGCCGCCGTCTTCGGCACCCTTCTCCTCTTCTTCCCCGCCTTTGAGGAAGGCTGGGAGGGGGCTTGCTTTGTCGCCGCCGGACCTTTCTTCTTCGCCTCCGGCTTCCTTCCCCCTTCGGGCTCCGACTTCTTTTTTGCCGCTTTGGCCCTTCGCCCCTCCACCTGGGTCCACCCAGTCTCCATGGGCCCAGCGTCATTGTCCCGCCGCGCCTGGGACTGCGGCTTGTCTGCTGCCCTTGTGGCCGAGGCATATGTCCTCCTCCTCCCCTTTTGCCCCTGCGGCTGCTGTTGTCCAGCAGCCGTTGCGGGAGCGGGGACCGCCACCTTCCCCTGTACCTGCGGCTGCTTTCCCGCCGCCGACGTGGGAACGGGAACGGGGGCTTCCTTCCTCCCCCGCGTCCTCGACCGCGCCTGCCTCGCGGTCAGCGCTGGGTCCTTCCCCGGTGCCTTGGGGTCCCTCTTTCCGGAGCCCATCTCTCCCACGATGAGCCCCTTGAGCTCCTCTATTCCCATGCGCATTTCCGCCCTCAGCTCGTCTCTCAAGGATGCGAGACGTCCCTCCACGTCCTTGTCCTGCTTCTTTTCGGGCAGCCCCCGGACCGCTGCCGCTGGGACCTCCGGCTCTAGCACCCTCCTCATGCCCTGCACCTCAGGCCTGAGGACCGCCGGAAGCCCCTGTTCCTCGATTTCAGCGAGGATCTCCCTCCTTCTCCTCTCACTCCTTTCTCGCTCCAGGGCCTCGTCGTCACCCGTCGCGTCCACTTCCATATCATTTTCGACGGGGGCCCCACCCGGGTTGTCCCCGTCTATAGATGGAGAGGGAGAGGAGGAGTCGTCCACAAATATCCTCCTCTTCTTCGTCCCCCTCACCTCCCTCCTCGTCTGGCTCTGCAGCCTCTCCATCTCACCCTTGAGTGCTTGGATCTCTTCTTGCTGCTTGGCCCTGTCCTCGCGGAGGGCCGCCAGCAGTCGCTCCTGCGTGGCCACCCTCCCGCGCAGCTCCTCCACCTCGGCCCCTCTCTCCACGCCCGCGGCTGGGTCCGCCTGCCTTTGGGCAAGCAACGATACGGCAGCCGCGATTGTCGCTGCCTTCTCATTCAACTTGCCCCTGTATGGGCCCTGCAGCGCGTTAGACCTCTCCGCCACCACGTCCAACCCGCTCACCGACTCCACAATCGTCGCGTGAAGCGTAGCTGTTGGGAGGTGGCGTAGCTCCTCCTTCGCCCTCTTCTCCGCCTCTTTCCTGCCTTTTGAGAGGCTGGGTGAGGTCCTGTCCTCCTTCAGGTCCCGGAGCTCCTGGGCCCTGTCAATTAACCGCCTCTCCGCTTCCTCAAGCAGTTTGAGGTAGTGGTCGCCCGTCGTTACCCGTCGACCTCTGCCTGTCTCCTCCTTGACCTTGATGGGAGGGCAATCCTCCCCCACCAGTACTGAAACCCGATCAGCGGCCCTCTTCATAATCGACCTGGCCCTGGTGGCCGTCTCGCTCGTGATTGTGTCGCCCTGCGACACCTGTTCCCCCACAAAGCAGACGTCGTCATCGTCCCCCGACATCTGATGGTCAACGTCGTTATAGGAGTCTATCGACCCCAAATGTGCACTCGCATCCGTATCCGTGTCCGTGTGCGTGTGCTGCCCTCCACTCGGACGCAGCGGCGACCTGGGACGTCTGTCTGTCTCCGAATCCGACTCTATTCGAGGGACCGTCCCTCTCCGTCGGTACTCCGCCCTCGGCGCATCCCCACTCATGTCGGGCCTGCCCAAGCCGGGCTTGCTCCCCGCACCGGACCCTCCCGCAGACACAGGCCTGCCCAGGGACACCGTGCAAAAACTGCCCGTGGGTGCGTCCTCCTTCCCCACAGGGGCAGGAATCCTGCTCCCCTCTCCCTCCTTCCTCCCGCTCTTGGCCGAAGCACCCTTCGACCCGGTTACCCTGGAGGATCGGGTAATCGTCACCTCCTCCCTCCCCTTCGTTTCGTCCTTTGAGTTTGTATTTGTGAAGTTCATTTTTGGTTTTTTCCCACTCCCCGCCACGGCTCGGGGTTGCCCCCTATGCCCCAGCCCCCTGCCAACAGCAGGGCGACTGGGACTCCGTGTCCCTTACTCCCCCATGAGGAGAGGGCATCAAGGCCCAGCTCCCCATGGGCTTTCCGGGCTCCCGTCGCTCCGACTCGACGGGCACCGCGGCGGGTGCCGCCACGCGGGGGGCCCCACGGACAGACAGACCACAGGGTGTCGCACCCCACCCAAGGTCATGCCCGCCGTGGCGACCAGCCTACATTCCTTGCCCAGGGCCGAGGTGACCTCCGCGCCCTGGCCAACCGCCTACTCCGACGGCCGGGTTCGGGAGGGATGCGATCCCCAACCGCCGGAGTTACCCGCGCGCCGCCGGTCTATTTCATCCGGCGGCCAAGACCCGCCGGCCCCGACCTCGGAATATGTCCGAGCGGCCCGACGGGTCTCCCTTCACAAGCATCGCCCGGCCCCAACCTCGGAATATGTCCGAGTGGCCCGGGCGATCTCCCACCCAGGTCGCCGGCCCCGACCTCGGAATACGTCCGAGCGGCCCGACGACCCTCCACACTCGGCAGACCGTGGGACCACGTCCCAGAGGTGTAGTCACCGAATGTGGGCCTCCCCTCCGTCCAACCCAGGACCACGTCCTGGGCTGAGTCGGAAGAGGGTTACCCCCCCCTCCCCCTCCTGCCGGAGCACCGGCGTGCAATGGAGGAAAGGAGGGAAGGGGTCTTCCCATTCCCTCGGCGAGACGGCATCCCTGCCCGCCTCGGGAACGGGGACCACCCTCCCCAACCCCACCCCGTGGTTTTTTATCGAGGTGACCTTCCTCTATGCCGGCGGGAGGTGTAAAACATCCCCCTAACGGTCCCGGCCGACCGGGCGTTTGGAGTCAGGGCCGCCAACCCCTACCGGCCGTTGGAGTCTGAGAAGCCGGGGATGTACCGGGCCTAGACCCGGGGTGACCCGACTTGTCAGACTCCTAAGCGGGGCGACCGGACCCCCGGTTTTCTGTCTGGGTTTTCCTTCCCATAGGTCGGTGAGAGAGCTAGGGCTCAATCCCACACAGCCCCGACCGGCCGAGCGACTTTTTATAGAGGTCGCCTCCCTCGCGGGCCCTGAAAAGGGCCCCCCGGTCTCCGCCAGCCTCGCGGCTGACGGAGATTACGGTGCTGCTGTGCTAGGGTACCTCGGGTTCGCAATGCCCGTATCGGGGACGGCCCCGGGAGCCCCTAGGGACACCCGGTAAACCGCCCCCGACCCCTGAGGGTGACCTAACCTGACCTAACCTGACCTGACCTAACCTAACCTAACCTAACCTAACCTGACCTAACCTGACCTAACCTGACCTGACCTGACCTGACCTTTTTTTTTTTTTTTTTTTTTTTTTTTTTTTTTTTTTTTTTTTTTTTTTTTTTTTTTTTTTTTTTTTTTTTTTTTTTTTTTTTTTTTTTTTTTTTTTTGTTTTTCGTAGGAGGAGGGGAAATGCCGTCGGAGCATCCCCGGGGGCCGGCCACACCGGGGTATGTGGGGCTTCACCCACTAAAACCCCTCCCCCTTAAACACCGAACCAAGGACCAACAGTCACGTCACGGGAACACTCGAAGCACTACATCACATGACGCAACGATCCACACGCCACGCACAGGCGACAGAAACCACATACTCCCACACCAGACGACCACACGAACGGATCCACCACGAGGATCTCATCCCATACGAGAAGCGTCACTCCTAGTCAAAGGGTTCCACATAAATGCCACCCTTTGACCGCCTCGACGGAGGCCCATGAGATAACCGCGGGCAGTCATATCATGAAGCCCCCCTTTCATCAGCTGCGAAGGACGTCCCCATGGGAATCCACCCCCGTAACAATACGCGCACGACCACGAATACACGGGACGTGTACGAACGGAGACAAGGACGGGAGCATCCCCTCCGGAGGGGGGGCTCCACAATCACCAACATACACGCGGACCCGTCTGACATGCAGGTCCGCCTCCACTGACCGAGTGGTTAGCCCGGTAGAAAGTGGGCTGCGTCGTCAATCCAGCCCCCAAGACCCCCCCCCCAACAAGGGGGAGGACAGAGGGGGCCAGGTGGAGGGCGCAGAAAAAGAGAACATAAAACGGGACCCCCACCACCCCAGCCACCGAGAACCGCCAGGGGACGACCGCCCGGGACACCCCGCCGCAAAGGATTACCGAAAAACTCATTGCGGAGCAATGAGCCGGAACCCCGAAACAGCAACGAGCAGCGAGCCCCGGCCGGCCGACCCCACGCGGAACCAACCACCAGAAGCAGCGAGAGACCCAATCCGAGAACACCCAAACTAAAGGTCCGAAAGTCAGCTCCCAGACGCGCGAAACCCCCACCACAAGGCCACCAGGACGACGAAAGACCGACCAACAGCGGACCGCCAACCCCCCCCAAAAACGCGATCCGGACACGTCGCCACCCAGCGACGAACCAGACACGAGAGGAAAACAGGCGGACCGCCGCCAACCGGGGGCCCCGCCCCCCAGACCAGACCCCGATCAGGGAGAACGCACGCCAGGTCCCCATTACAGTCCAAATAACCCGGCGAGTAAGCGCATTCGCAAAGTAACGCAGTTTAACCATTACAAGAACAGTACGCAGGTCGCACGCAAAATGTTCAACCCAGGAAAAGTGATCACGCAGACGAACGCGGACGCACGCGATCACGGCCCAGGGTCGTCCTCCTCTTCGTCTGCAGGTGGAATCACCGGATCCATCCCCTCTATTTGCCTCCTTCTCTCATCTTCCTCCTTGCGTCGGAGTACTCGCTCCGCAAACAAGGCGAAAGCACGCCAATTATCTTCCGACCGGCAGATTGACCGAACTATCGCAGACAATGTCAAGTTCGGTCCCACCACAGCGATAAGCTCTCCTCGCTCCAAGTACCATGCGTTACAATCGGCAACAGTATGCTCCGCCGTATCCTGCTCAGCCCCACAGTAGCGACAGGAAGGAGACTCGTCTTTCCCGATCCTGTGCAGAAAAACACTAAAGCACCCATGACCAGTTAGGAGCTGCGTAATCCTAAATGACAGATATCCTGATCCTCTGTCAATCCACTCATCGAAGTTTGGAGCAATGGCCTCGCGAGTCCTTCTTCCCGGCAACCGTGCGTTCTGAACGTGCAGGAGCCACTGTCCTCTCAACGTCACCGACTCCTGCGTCCGGATCTCATGCACGGCGTCCAACGAGTATTCACCCCGTTCCTTACTTTCTGCTATACGTAAGTAGGTTCTTCGCAAGCAATTCGCAAACAGATGGATCGGCGGGACCCTAGCTAGTAATGTCGCCGCCTCATACGATACTGTACGGTACGCCATCACGGTCCGAATCGCGACCAGTCTGAGCGCTCTATGCATGGAACGCCGATTGTTCGACGACGCTTCCAACTCCACACTCCAAATCGGGGCAGCGTACAAAACAATAGATAGAACCACGTGGTAGTACAGTCTCCTCTTCGATTCTATCGGGCCCTTTAAGTTGGGCAAGATTCCGCACAGAGCTCTGCTTACTCTAGTCGCCTTTGACTCAAGATATTGGAAGTGCTTGCGAAAAGACCAACGCCCATCCACGATCACACCGAGGTACTTCATAGAGTCACCTATCTCGATCCTAATACCGTCGAATTCCAGCGATGCACCGGCCGGGCGCCGCCCGAAGAACACAGCCTCCGTCTTGGCCCAGGAGACCTTCAAACCCAGCAACCCAATATTGGCAATGATGCGCTCCAGGCACTCTATAGCTAGCTCACAAGCGGAGTCGAAATCGTCATCAGCCACAATCAAAAGCGTATCATCCGCATAGCAGATAATGTGACAGTCCCTGTAAAGCATGGTTCGCAGCACCGAGTCAAATGCTATGTTCCATAATAGCGGTCCCAGAACCGATCCCTGGGGAACCCCTCTGCGTACGCTTCTTGAACACCGTTTGCCTTTCTGGTCTGTCCATCTAACTTTCCTATTGGAGAGATATGCCTCGATGATGCGTCGAAGGTAAGGGGGAAAGCCTTTGACCCGCAGAGCTCTTCTTATGCTCTTCCACGTAATTGAATTGAAAGCATTCTCGATGTCCAGAGACACAGCCAGAGCAACCTTCCCATTCCTACGAGCCTCCGTGGTGATACTCTTCACAAGAATCAGTGCATCCGTTGTAGACCTCATTCGACGGAATCCGAACTGGTTGTCGGACAGGTTTGCACGAGGATCCTGCTGCATGTGGCTCAATAATCTCTCCGCAATAACTCTTTCAAATGTTTTTCCGACCTCGCTCAACAGGCAAATAGGCCTCGCCTTCGGAATTTGTCCAGGAACCGATTCACCCTTAGGGATCAGAACGAGATCCGCGATCTTCCACCGCGCAGGAAAGATTCCCTGTTTCATACAAATGGTGAAACACTTCGCCAGCCCATGTAACATAATGGGCGGCAACCTTTTTAAGGCAACGGCTTTAAAACCATCGGGACCGGGAGCCGTGTTTGGGTTCTTTTTACTTTCCAGAGCGTGCAACACTTCATCGTATGAAACCTCAAATTCATCCTCCCATCTAAGGTTTTCGATATTAACCGGGACTAGTTCCCGTCCCTCCGGAAAGAGCTGATCAAGAAGCTGGTCCAAGATGGAAGGCTCCAAAGTGGCCGTAAGGCCCGAGGCAGCTTTACTCAGCTTTTTCATTACCAATTTATAGGGTAATCCCCAAGGATCTTCGTTCAAAGTATTAATAAGCTCTTGCCATGCCGCAGACTTGGCCCTACGTATCTCTATCTTTAGTTTTCTATTTGCCAACAAATATGCCCTCCTTTTGACCGCCACCAACGCTGGAAAATCTCTCGTTCGACTACGAGTCCATACGCGTCTCTTCCTAATGGCTTCAGCTCTTAATTGACCAATTGTGTCGTTCCACCAATACACTTGCGGTGCCATTTTGCGGGCTCCGATTCTGGGCACGGCTGCACGGCATGCATTCAATATAGTTCGGTGTATCCACCAATCAGGCCCAATATCAAGAAAAAACCCGTCCTCTCGGGGAGCTACCGCGCAGGACCATTCAATCGCCGCCTTATAGAAGTCAGAGTCCATTTTCTTAAAGTTCCATCTAGGTGGAAAGATTCTCGCCCTATGTTGGCACGGTGTCCTGTCAAAGATCTCAAAAGAAACATAAACATGATCGGATAAAGATTCCATGTCGCATCTCACTGCCCAGTTCTGTGATCGACCCAATAATCCCGGGGAAACCCAGGTGATGTCGATAATGGAGGATCCCTGAGGGCGGACGCATGTGGGCTGATTACCCTCATTCAACAGGCGAAAGTCCTCCTGAGCGGCCCATTCCTCTACGAGTTCTCCCTTGAAGTCCGTTCGTAGAGAGCCCCATAAGAATGCGTGCGCATTAAAATCTCCGCCAATGATTACGTTACCAGGAGCATTGCGACATAAAGTTGTTAGTTCATTTAAAAACTCCTCATACTCTTGAGAGTTGACATTCGGGGACATATAACACGAGACAACATACAAGTCCTTATACTTAACTACAACGGAGTTTCGACCTCGTGCAATCAAGGCAACGGGAGAGGTCACAACTCTACTATTAACGAATATCGCCGCTAGACTATTAAGGCTCTTGTACCAGTATTGGGAGTCCGGCACTCGAGCGGGCTCCGATACCAGACCGAGACTAGCCTCCATCTCAATGGCATGCTGCACAAGGAGATCTTGCGCCTCCTTGCATCTATTAAGTTGATTTGCAGAAACCGTGACATTACACGACTTCCATTTCACCGGTCCTCCTATCCGGTGGCGCTGATGGTGGTGGGCCCCTCTCGTAGCATCCATTGGATGATCCCAGCCTGTGATTGCCATCCCTGCCCGCCGCTACACAAATCACGCAGCAGGGTCTGGCTCCGCAATTCCTCGACATATGCTCCCGGGAGCCACAGCGAAAGCACGCCCCCGTGCGGTCCTCTGGATATACGCATGTATTACGGACATGCCCAAATCTCCAACACTTAAAGCATTGAACCGGGCGAGCTTCCAACAACTCAACCCGGGCCACGGTCCAGCCAATCTTCAATCTGCCTGACGATGATGTAATTTTAATGGCGGCTGCTAACGGACATTTCGCCCAGACTGAATACAGTCCGTTATACATGCGCCTAAGACTGCCTAGTTTAATCTCGGACACGTTACAGTCCCCCATCACCGAAATAGCCGCGCTGACTTCAGCAGGATCGATCGAATCGTCGAAATTCCAGATGCGGAGTTCACCCATGACCGTAGGCCTGACCACCCGCGCATCGTCCCGTAGCACTTCTCTTAGTTTATTCGCTAAAGTCTCGGCTTTATTTGCCCCATCCTGTCCGGGAATCTCTATAATTACTCCACCGTTGATCCCTTTCCGTATATAGGTCTTTTCAATCTCGAGAGCGTCCAGTTGAATATTCTCCCTAGCTTTCTTTAGTATATCCGCATACGTCATGTCGGGGTTATTACTCGTGATCGTAACCGCCGCGGATCTAGGAGGTCTGCGACGCGCGACACCTCTGTCAATTCCCCGAGGAGCATTTGTGTTAACTCGTTGCTGCTCCGGACGGGAGATTCGTCCTGAGTCAGCAACGGAACCCCTGTTGGTCCTTGCCTTCACCTTAGAGAGGGCGGATCTTGTCTCCGTACCCGAATCCACCACTGGTGTACGAGGGGGGGCCACTTGTACATCTTCAATTATACGCGGCTTCTCCCCGACATAGATCCTTTATTCGATTCGTCTCGCTCAGTAGTTTGTCTGGGATGGGCGGTAATGATACTTCTCAAGTGCTTCCTACGAGCGGCGTATTCTGAGATTTTCTTGCTAATGACGTTAATCTCCGCTTCCGTGGTCAAATCATCCGACTCCGTGTGAACACTCCGCAACGTCGGTTTAGTGGCAGGAAGGGGGGAAATTCCTGGTGAGTATTAATATGACTTAACGGTCCCTCTACAATGTTTAAGCCGGCTGTCGGAATCTCGGCTGGCAATTCATCTCTCCTCGATTTGTGGTCCTTCAACTCCCGACGAAGTTCTAAGACCTCTTCTCTCAGTTTGGCATTCTCCTTATCCATCACTTCATTTTCCTTTTTTAGCTGGTCCTGCTCGCGTTTAGCAGCTCGTAATTGAACAGTTAACATCTGTGTTCTGAATCCTGGTGGATGTAGCGTCACCAGAGACTCTCAGTCTTTCATAAAGAGTGCTAATTATCTCCGTTAGATTCAGTAGTCCACTCTTTAAGTCCCCACTAATCTTACCTTGGATTCTACCACTTTTCACCCTCATGGCGTCCATCTTCTCTATAAATTCCAGGCCCATACTTGTAAGATGCTCACTGTCATAACCACGGATCACGGCTGGAGCAATTGTATCGATTGATAAGTCAGTTCCCGGAGCTTTTAACAGATCCACCTTTGGGCGGACACGCCTATTCGTCTTTTTACTTTTTCCCGAGCTCGTTTCCTGGGCATACTCCGAGTCAGTAGAGGAGATGATCACCTTATCTACCTCTTCCAACGGGGGAGACCAGTTAGCTTTCCTTTTGTTAGTTCTCGTAAGGTCGACGGCCATCCTCGAGTTCTCGGAATCTGTGTCCTGATTAGGACTCCCGGAGACACGTCCACCAGTATGTCCTTCAGTCATAGAGAATTCTTCCTCCTCTACAACTGCGACTTCTTCGTTATCCGCGACATCGTCATCCGATCTAAGTGCCGGAGATGTCCTCACATCCGATGAGATTGGGATATCTGTTTCCACCGCAGGACTCCCAGACCCCGCAGCTAGCCCATGACTTGATGACGACGCAGCGGAGGCTGGGACGATACCCCCATGATGACTTGGCGTGTCACCTCTGCGCCGGCTCTGGGTCATCCGAGAGGAGTTCCTCGCCGCGGTAACTCCCACCCTGAGCAAGTAAGTTTATTTTCCCGTCTTTGTGCATTTTCATTTGCTTTCTCTCTGCTTCCGCGGTAGCATTATTTTCAGACAGGGTGCCCGCGTAGCACACCCCAGACTGCCCCTTGCTTGATTCGTCTTCGCGACGCGATGAAGTTGAACCCCCAGGGAAGGGCCCCCACCGTCTCTGGTATCCGAACCCAGAGTCAAATTATCCTTGTTTGTACTGTCCATGTTTGT
>JASTWR010002027.1:0-28136 GCA_030770355.1 Harpagoxenus sublaevis | reverse complement strand
AAATACTCTCTCACGTGTCTTGCTTGTCGCATGCCACGTCATCGAAACGAATATCGAGTTTGAAACACGCATCGCTCGGTGGAATGACGTCACTGTTGTTGGAGAACGTAAAGTAGCCGATTTCGTCGATCGACGTCAATAAATTCTCCAGATATCGATATTTCGGTTGCTGAAGCGACTTTGAGTAAACGTACACGTTCTCGAAACGTACCACGTGCGGGCTTTCCAACAAGCTTATCAGAACGTTGGTTTTACCGCAATTCGAGGGACCGCAAATGATGGCGCGTATAGTGGCCGGTAGCATCGTACCGTGCCTGTGCTTCTCCGCGTTGCCCCCCATCGACCGTGATCTATCGTCGCAGTTCGTCACGCGAATCGCCTGCGGTTGTCGCATGAATCTCATTTTTCGCATTGCTGACCGGAGGGCTGGATCGAGCGCCTATTTATAGGTGCGCGAAACCGCGCATCGCCTCAGTAGCGGAAAAAAATGTTCGTTCTGTTATCAAGAACCTTCCGATATTCGCGATTTCAGCGCCGAGCAGCTACAATTTGTACCAAAGGCTGTTCTGTTGCAATTGTGTGGCGATTACGTCCACCACGTGTGGGACAGGCTTCCGGAACATATAAGGCAGCGATTCGGAGGTTCAGCAATATCGTCGGTGCTTAGAACATTATAATTTACCGCATCATCGAACGCACATCGACGGTCCGGCATCGTTGATAAAAAATTGCGGCGAATGCCAGCGAAAAAAATAGGCAAAGGTCTCTTCAACCGCGCGATAAGCTCACTTCCGATCGAATTGCACATTCCCGGCTATCAGTTTTGCGGTCCGGGCACTCGGCTGAAGGAGCGATTAGCCAGAGGCGATCCGGGTGTAAATCCATTGGACGCGGCGTGTCGCGAGCACGACATAGCGTATTCGTGTAACAAAGATCTCACCGGGAGACACGCGGCGGACAAGGTACTCGCCGACAAGGCGCTAGGACGTGTCATCGCGAGAGTTTCGGCTCTCGGAGAGAGAGGTGCCGCTACAGCCGTCTGGGCTGCTATGAAAGCAAAGACGAAGCTAGGAATGGGTTTGCGAACCGTGAAAAAGAAGAAGAGGAGAGCGTCGAAAAAACGGATACTTCCGGCGGCGAAACGAGGCGGTGTATTGCCGCTTCTATCGTTGCTGGGAGTTCTCGGTTCCCTGGCCGGTGGGGCGGCCGGGGTCGCAACGGCCGTGAATGCTCGCAAAACCGCGCGACGTCAGCTGGAAGAGATGCAACGTCACAATCGCGCCATGGAAGGCCGCGGACTTTATCTCGCTCCGTACAAACGCGGACGGGGAGTTGCGTCGAAGAAGAGGAGAGAAAATAAAAAAAAACGTCAAAGAGACGTTAAAAATGCCCACGGGTATTACGACTAACGTACAATTGAATCGACTGGCGAAACACATGCGCGTACCGTTCTTCAGGGGTGTTTTCATGCGTGACTCGTTACCAATCGGCGGTATACGCCGAAACGAGAGCGGTATTGTAAATTTGGATGATACAGCGGGCTCCGGTACTCACTGGGTAGCGTACTCAAAGAGGGGAAACCGCGCGATGTATTTTGACAGTTTCGGTAATCTTCGACCGCCGAAAGAGTTGGTGCGATATTTCGGACCGAGCGTGATGAAGATAGAGTACAATCGCACGCCCGTTCAAACATATGATCAGAACATCTGCGGACAAGCGTGCCTGCGATTCCTCCTGACAATAGACGACGATCGGCGTAAATTTAAGGACTGACGGTGCGCCGTGGAGACTCAGTGTTAGTCGAACGGTTTTCCCGACATGTCTATGACATTCACGCTGACCGGGAAGAGTAGCATCCTCGCGGTGCCCTACTTTCCCGCCGTAGATTTGAGCGACGGTGACTACGAGCTCGGTCTAACGGTTTTTGAGACTTATCACACGATACCAAACGTGAATTCTTCGAATAATAAATTTTACTTCGACGAGGATGACACGGAAATTACGATACCCGAGGGATCGTACGAGATAGGAGCGATACACGAGTTTTTGAAACGCGCTGTTTCACGGAAACGCCCGCGACGCGTAGCTCCTTCCATCAGCAATCGTACATCGGTCGTGGATATCGCGCGAGGGGAGACCGCTCGCGCGAATGGCGACGAGGGCGATGATGACAACGCGGAGTACGAGGATGATGAAGCTGTGAAATATCCGATAGTGCTCCGTGCTAATTACAACACGATGAAAAGTGAGATCAATTGCGTTTTCAGAGTAAACTTTAGCAAACCAAACAATATTGGATCACTGCTGGGATTCTCGTCGAAGCGTATATTGCAGCCTGGAAAATGGCACCGATCGGACCTACCGATTAATATCATCAATATAAACATTATCCGCGTAGAGTGTAACGTGACCGCGGGTGCGTACAGCAACCGCAAACCCGTTCACACGATACACGAATTTTCTCCGAGCGTGCCGCCAGGATATAAGATATCGGAAACACCGGCGCAGATCATTTACCTGCCGATCATCGCACGGAGCATTACGGATCTAACGGTAAGCATCGTAGATCAGGACGGACGATTGCTCGATTTTCGAGGCGAAGAGATCACCGTCAGATTGCACGTACGACGGCGACAGCGATAACGCGCGTGAGTGTGCGCGACATATATGAGATGCTCGTGTTAAACGACTCGGAGCACACGAGAGATAACAATATTTACACTACGGTAGCGGTCAACGATATCGTTCGATCATTGTCATCACCAGCGTTAGGCGACGCTAAAAATACGAGAAAGAAACTCACAGCGTCGAACGTTAAATTCTTACAATCTTTGGGATTCGCGGTGCGAAATATCTGAGGAATCATGACCGATATCCTTAACTCTGGAAGCGAGCCGGTCTTTGACGATCGCATCGTCAAGATCGAGACTCACACGTACAACGCGTACGCCAACAAAACGTTCGAGTATAGCGATGAGATACGAATACCCATACAACAGCAGGATCTGTATACGTTGCCGTGCGAAAGTTTTCTCTACATCGAAGGAATATTGAAGGTGAACAGAGTAGACGGTGAACCCGATAACGTGGTATTGGCGAATAATGCCGTCGCATTCTTGTTCGATGAGATTCGATACGAACTCGACGGTGTGGAGATTGATCGTAACAGAAACGTAGGAATAACAACAACGCTCAAGAATTACGCGTCGCTGTCTTTGGGCGCGAGTACGATTCTGAAAAACGCTGGCTGGGATATGCTCAATAACGCTGACATCACTTCTACGCGAAGAAACTTTACTTTTCACGTACCGCTCAGCATGCTACTGGGATTTTGCGAGGATTACAAACGCGTGGTGATCAACGCGCGTCATGAATTGATCTTGATACGATCGCGCAATGATAACAATTCCCTAGTGGGAAATCCGACGTTGAATCCTGCTATCAACGTACTCAAGATACAATGGCGAATGCTTCACGTGTTGCTGAACGAGATCAACAAACTGTCGATGCTGCGCGCCTTGGAAAACGGACGATATCTGAATATGAGTTTCCGTTCGTGGGATCTGTACGAGTATCCCCTGTTGCAAAACACGACCAAGCACTCGTGGGCTATCAAGACCGCGACTCAGCTCGAAAAACCGCGATACGTCATCTTTGCTCTGCAGACGGGCCGGAAGAATGTTATGACCAGAGAAATAACAACGTTCGATCATTGCAAATTGACCAACGTGAAACTTTATTTAAACTCTGAATTCTATCCGTACGATGATATGAATTTGGATTTTAGTAAAAACAGATGGGCGATTCTGTACGATATGTATGCACGTTTCAGTAGAGCGTATTACGGACGCGAGCACGTCCAGCCGTGTCTCGATGTCCCGAATTTTCCACAATACGCTCCAATAGTGGTCATCGATTGCTCTCGACAAAACGAATCCGTCAAAAATGCCACCGTTGATGTCAGAATAGAATTCGATTGTATGGAGAATGTACCGCCGAATACCTCAGCGTACTGTCTCATCATACACGATCGCGTTATTCAGTACAACCCGTTGACCAACGTGGTGCGCAAAATTGTCTGAGCGTTCGCGGCAACGTCGAAGAAATTTTTTTCCGATACAATAAAAAAGAGGGGGAGCAGGGTATAAATCAAAAGTGTCGCGAGACGTCTGCATATTTGCGTGTCATTCTTCTCGAGTAACGCATAAAAGAGAAATCTTATGTCCGTACCAACGTTCGTGGACCTGCAAGGTTTCCTCGTCGGAATGAAATTTGTCGTGAAGGAGGTGGCGGTGCTGCGAAAGGGGACCGTTCTGGCGCATTACATCTTTGAACGCCCCATGCCGTGGAATCTTCTCATGAATTCCGACAAATCATGCGCTACCTGGTTGATCAAAAATCATCATGGATTACGATGGAACGACGGAAACGTGCCGTACAGCATGGTGAAACATCTAATTACATCGGCCGTGCTTGGTATGGAAGAGGATGATGATAATGACGACGAAACGCCGCCGACTCTCGTGTACGTCAAGGGAATCCAGAAACGCGAATGGCTGGTGGATCTGCTCGAAAATTTTGCAAGAAAGAAAATGATCATCGAGACTCTGGATGCTGATTACGAAGACATCGACTCTTTGAACAATATGGATGCCGCTAATACTGTGCGATGCGGAAAACATACGAAGAACTGCGCGTTACAAAACGTATTTAAAATATTTAACTGGTGGTCGAAACACGAGAAAGAAGTGGAATCTTTTTATACAACTTATAAAAATAAATAAATAAATTATACATATATGTACGTTACGTTTTATTTTATATCTCCTTTCCCATCCACTTCGCATGAATATATATGTAAAAGAAAAATAAAGCCTTTCTTCAGGTCACGACGTACGACTTTATTTTCCACTCGAGCGATATACGCAACGTTCGCCTGAACATCGGCGCTCGCTTCTGTAGTGCGAGACGCGATTTGTTTACAAGCGTGAAAGATGAACCGATATGCCCGTCCTAAACTACGATATTTGACTCTTCGTAGAAAGAATCACGGCGCCATTCGGTTATGGTGTCTCGTATTTACAGATCGAGCGAGCGTTCTAGCGGGTTTCTTGCCGCAGTTACGCCTCAGTCTGCAACAGTCGCTCGCCGGTTATATAGCGCAAGTCGTTCGCGGTGACAGTTTTTGTCAGTTTTTGTGAGTGTGATAGTGTGTGTCGAGGGTCTGAGCCGCGGGTGTCATGTACGTAATTACCTCTCCTATAAAATATAAAGTATGTTTCTTGATCGTGTTGCGATACGATTAAGAACAGGTACTTGATAGGAGACGTAATTACGTAGTACCCGCTGGAGTACCCGGAGCTGAATATTATTATTATTATTATCGGGAGAGTTGTCGCGGCCGTTGCCTAAGCCGAGGGGTGTGATAGCAGTGGATTATTACAAGGTGCGAAAAAAAACGTTATGGCTCCACCTCGTATGGGCACGGGGTCGGACCCCGAGATCGTCCCGTTCTTCGGGGTGCCGCCAGAGGCCGAACAATTCATAGAAGAGCCACAACCACAAGTGGACTTGTTACCACCACGGGGCATAGACGTTCATATCCGAGCGCTAACGTACGTTCGGGAGCTAGAACATTACGAACGTACATTAGTGCGACGCCTGGGACGCATTGCGGCCAACGACCCCGACCATGACGAACTCGTCACACGGTTGGTTGCGGCAGGCCTGCGACCCCCGTTTCGAGTCGCTGGACGTGGTTGGGGCCATTTTGGCCATCGCGAATTGCTCAGTGAAATTGCCCGCTTGCTCGTAATAGGGGTCCCGCAGGCAGTTAGTCGTGGTCGTGGCCGTGATCTTGGTGGCGGTGGTGGTGGCGGTGGTGGTGGCGGTGGTGGTGGTGGTGGTGGACACGGTCGAGGCCGCGGTGGTGGCGGTAATGCTGGTCAAGGTCAAGGTGGCGGTAATGCTGGTCAAGGTCAAGGTGGTGATGGTGGTGGCCGAGGCCGCGCTGAGGGGATGAGACGACTGCTGCAAAGATTGCAGCTCGAGCGTCACCCCGTCGGGCGCGGACACGGGCATCCCCCCCCCCAAATTAAGGTAAGAGCGAACGCGAACGCGAACGCGGGCGGCGCGGGCGGGCGGCGGCGCGGCGGCGGCGGCGGCGGCGGCGGTGGCGGGCCCTACCCCTAACGCGGTACACCTCCCCCGCGCGGACCCTACGCGGTACCCCTCTCCCCCGCGGACCCTACGCGGCACCACTCCCCCGCGGACCCTACGCGACACCCCTCCCCCGCGGACCCTACGCGACACCCCTCCCCCGCGGATTCTACGCGACACTTACGCAACACTCCTCCCCCCCGCGTGACGTCAACACCCCTCACCCTCCTTTGTAATACGAGACGCCGCCTGTGCCGTCATCCACCTCGCCTTCCTCTTTTTGCCTGAATGCATCATACCCCCCCCCCCTCGCGTGACGTCATACCCCTCGACCTTCGGTTACCCCCCGCCCCTCACCCCCCCCCTCGGAGCTCCCGATCCAGAACTCTCATACTATCACTACTGAGGTACTAACGGACGAAACACGGGGCCTCTGTGCGTTCAAGGGACTTAAAAAAATTGGGAAAAATATCTTTAAAAAATTGGTATCTTGAAACGACGGTAAGATATGGAAGGTCGCGCATAGGCATTATTTCGAGAATAGCCCCCTCCCCTGAGTGGTATTACATGGTAGTTGGACTGACGAGGAGAAAGAGAGACAAGTGAACAAGTTGCCACTACCGCGTGGGAACTCATCAAGGTGTAAAGTAAAATGCGGGCGATTATCGTTGGGCCGTAACACACGCCGCCGTGCTGACGTGCCACTTGGTCGGACCCATTCGTTTAACGGGATTTTAAATCCCAGAACCAGCGTGTCGCGAGTGAGGATTCCCAGTAAACATGAAATATGGATGCAACATTTGAAATTGTTTCATTTACATTTCGAATGACACATTTTACGTGTATGTTTATGTCAAATTTCTTAATCGTTGCGATAGAGACATTCCATAATAGCTTATATTATAAATGTACCATATGTGACATTTCCAATAAAACATATTTTAAACATTTCGAAGTGATGTTTCGTCTACACTTACAAAATAATAGTGACATTAACGTATCATACTATAAGCTACATATGTATATGAAACATAAATTCCAAATGTTTACGATACGTTTCACTTAAAGCACGTCACATTTGATACATACATAATATATGTAATAAACATACGAAATGTAATATCTCACATAAAACGTATCCTAAACATTTTAAGCTTGTTTCGTATACATGCATAGACGTTTACTATAGTGATACGTAAATGTCATTATTATTTTGTAAATTTATTTGAAACATCACTCTTTGAAATATGTTTAGCATATGTTTCATTGGAAATGTCACATTTGGTATATTAGTATTAATAATAATTTATAATAATTCGTATAAAATGTGAACACACACTTCCTCATGATGAAGCTCGCAGCTATCTAAGGTAAATGTCCCTATTTGTGACCATGACCCTATTTGTGACCATTTGCGGACGTTTATTAAAATAATCACAAGTAGTAAATAATTCATCTTTGAAAAGAATATTTATCATGTTTCGCGATTAATAAGCTACGGTTTGATCTATGGTTTTAATGATATTTTACTAACAAATTTTCGTGAAAATGCGAAATAAGGTGCTCGTGTCGTCATCAGTGGCAGATGGAGCGCATGCTTGTCGTCACGTTAGTATATGTCTATGGCGTTTGTCGCGGCACAGTCTCAGCTTTATTGTTACGTCGTCAAACAAAAGTGTGTTGAGGAACAATACTGCGCACAACTGTCAGTGAAGGATTAATAAGTGTTGCGCTATTCCTGTATTCCGGAAAAGGTTGGTACTTTTGAGTATATAGACGAATTTTACAAATAGGTACAGCAAAAACACGCATGTCTTCATTTGTGATCGGCTCAAGAAAACTGGTCATGGCAGTAAATTTTGCTGCTTGTTTCCAAAAAGACATAATTAATATCCATCTCCATACGCTTCTAGACGAATGGGGGATATGCATTAATGCATTAATGCATTAATTTTACAAATAGGTACAGCAAAAACACGCATGTCTTCATTTGTGATCGGCTCAAGAAAACTGGTCATGGCAGTAAAGGGTACCCCACGGTAAGATAGGCAAAATGCCACTGTCAATGAAACGGAAAAATGACTTTGGATTTGCATAAGTACACTAAAAAAAGAATTTTCTACGATTTTTCCGACTATCCATCCCCCCTCCTTTTCCTAGTGGCACCAAAAAGCCGCTTTTTTCGAAAATTATTTTTTTTCTACGGTTCCTTCCTGTTAAAAATTTTGAAAAAATTTGAGAATATAGCTTATAAAAAGTACTTAGCACACAATTTTTTTTAGCTTTAGGCGCGTTGAATACCTAACCTAAAAAAATAAAATAAATATTTGAATCAATTTTTTTCTAATTTTTTTGATAGTTGCAGGTCTAATTACTCTAGAAAATTGTATATTTTAGTGTTCTACATGTATTAGAATTTTTTCAGATTTTTCGGAATGGTGGGCCGTACTCAAAAATGCGAAAAACCCTATTTTTAGCCACTTTTGGGCCTTTTATGGTCCTCAAATGATTGATAGTGCCTTAACTGACTCTAAAATAAACATAATATATTACTTTTGGATATATGTTGTTAATATTTGACACATTCCGATACGTCTCATATGTTTTTGAGCATGAAATCAGTCATAACTCAACGAGAAAACCCTACTTTTTGTATAAAAGTGCCTATTTTTCGTCGATTTCTGGATTTTTGGTTATTTTGTCTAAGTTTTTTTTGCATATGATTGGTAAATGTGAATATAAATATAATAAAAAATTGTACCTTTTATACATATATTTCAAAGGAATCGTTCATTTATTCAAATATATACATTTTCATAAAAAAATTTAATTTTTATGATTTCATGATCGTCTCTTTAATCCTCCTCGTCACTATCTTCCTCAATTACTGGTGTTACTTCTTCGAAGTCAAACAATGTTGTAAGTATCTCAGCTGGTCGAATAATTCTTGACAAGTATCTTGCATGAGACAGGTAAGAAACTATGGCGGCTATATGCGAGCAACACCCTATAGTTCTGTTACTATTAGCGCAGTTACAGCAATAACGTCTGACACCGTTGAGTCCCACACTATCAGGTTGATATTGTAAATAAGATTTGTAAAACTTTACAGCGGTGTCAGACGTTAATGTTGTAACTGCGCTAATGGTAACAGAACTATAGGGTGTTGCTCGCATCTAGCCGCCATAGTTTCTTACCTGTCTCATGCAAGATACTTGTCAAGGATTATTCGACCAGCTGAGATACTTACAACATTGTTTGACTTCGAAGAAGTAACACCAGTAATTGAGAAAGATAGTGAGGAGGAGGATTAAAGAGACAATCATGGAATCATAAAAATTAATTTTTTTTCATGAAAATGTATATATTTGAATAAATAAACGATTTATTTAAAATATATGTATAAGAGGTACAATTTTTTATTATATTTATATTCACATTTACCACAATCATATGCAAAAAAACTTAGATAAAATAACCAAAAATCCAGAAATCGACGAAAAATAGGCACTTTTATAAAAAAGTAGGGTTTTCTCGTTGAGTTATGACTGATTTCATGCTCAAAAACATAGGAGACGTATCGGAATGTATCAAATATTGACAACATATATCCAAAAGTAATATATTATGTTTATTTCAGAGTCAGTTAAGGCACTATCAATCATTTGAGGACCATAAAAGGCCCAAAAGTGGCTAAAAATAGGGTTTTTCGCATTTTTGAGTACGGCCCACCATTCCGAAAAATCTGAAAAAATTCTAATACATGTAGAACACTAAAATATACAATTTTCTAGAGTAATTAGACCTGCAACTATCAAAGAAATTAGAAAAAAATTAATTCAAATATTTATTTTATTTTTTTAGGTTAGGTATTCAACGCGCCTAAAGCTTAAAAAAATTGTGTGCTAAGTACTTTTTATAAGCTATATTCTCAAATTTTTTCAAAATTTTTAACATGAAGGAACCGGAGAAAAAAAATAATTTTCGAAAAAAGCGGCTTTTTGGTGCCACTAGGAAAAGGAGGGGGGATAGATGGTCGGAAAAATCGTAGAAAATTCTTTTTTTAGTGTACTTATGCAAATCCAAAGTCATTTTTCCGTTTCATTGACAGTGGCATTTTGCCTATCTTACCGTGTGGTACCCTTTTGCTGCTTGTTTCCAAAAAGACATAATTAATATCCATCTCCATACGCTTCTAGACGAATGGGGGATATGCATTAATGCATATCCCCCATTCGTCTAGAAGCGTATGGAGATGGATATTAATTATGTCTTTTTGGAAACAAGCAGCAAAATTTACTGCCATGACCAGTTTTCTTGAGCCGATCACAAATGAAGACATGCGTGTTTTTGCTGTACCTATTTGTAAAATTCGTCTATATACTCAAAAGTACCAACCTTTTCCGGAATACAGGAATAGCGCAACACTTATTAATCCTTCACTGACAGTTGTGCGCAGTATTGTTCCTCAACACACTTTTGTTTGACGACGTAACAATAAAGCTGAGACTGTGCCGCGACAAACGCCATAGACATATACTAACGTGACGACAAGCATGCGCTCCATCTGCCACTGATGACGACACGAGCACCTTATTTCGCATTTTCACGAAAATTTGTTAGTAAAATATCATTAAAACCATAGATCAAACCGTAGCTTATTAATCGCGAAACATGATAAATATTCTTTTCAAAGATGAATTATTTACTACTTGTGATTATTTTAATAAACGTCCGCAAATGGTCACAAATAGGGTCATGGTCACAAATAGGGACATTTACCTTAGATAGCTGCGAGCTTCATCATGAGGAAGTGTGTGTTCACATTTTATACGAATTATTATAAATTATTATTAATACTAATATACCAAATGTGACATTTCCAATGAAACATATGCTAAACATATTTCAAAGAGTGATGTTTCAAATAAATTTACAAAATAATAATGACATTTACGTATCACTATAGTAAACGTCTATGCATGTATACGAAACAAGCTTAAAATGTTTAGGATACGTTTTATGTGAGATATTACATTTCGTATGTTTATTACATATATTATGTATGTATCAAATGTGACGTGCTTTAAGTGAAACGTATCGTAAACATTTGGAATTTATGTTTCATATACATATGTAGCTTATGGTATGATACGTTAATGTCACTATTATTTTGTAAGTGTAGACGAAACATCACTTCGAAATGTTTAAAATATGTTTTATTGGAAATGTCACATATGGTACATTTATAATATAAGCTATTATGGAATGTCTCTATCGCAACGATTAAGAAATTTGACATAAACATACACGTAAAATGTGTCATTCGAAATGTAAATGAAACAATTTCAAATGTTGCATCCATATTTCATGTTTACTGGGAATCCTCACTCGCGACACGCTGGTTCTGGGATTTAAAATCCCGTTAAACGAATGGGTCCGACCAAGTGGCACGTCAGCACGGCGGCGTGTGTTACGGCCCAACGATAATCGCCCGCATTTTACTTTACACCTTGATGAGTTCCCACGCGGTAGTGGCAACTTGTTCACTTGTCTCTCTTTCTCCTCGTCAGTCCAACTACCATGTAATACCACTCAGGGGAGGGGGCTATTCTCGAAATAATGCCTATGCGCGACCTTCCATATCTTACCGTCGTTTCAAGATACCAATTTTTTAAAGATATTTTTCCCAATTTTTTTAAGTCCCTTGAACGCACAGAGGCCCCGTGTTTCGTCCGTTAGTACCTCCCTCCCCCTCCCGCCCCTCAGTAGATAGTTTATTCTTTGTAAAAACCGGTTCATGATACGGTGACAGATGTTACGTTGTTCAAAAAACTTGTATTTTTGGCCACATCTCTCTCTACTCAGAGATGCCAATGGTGCTGTTTTGCCCGCTGCCTGCGCGCCTGGTGGGGACACGCACACAGCTGACGGAGCCGTGTACGTGTGCGCTGGGCGCTCGGCGCGGCTCGGCGCGGCTCGGGGTGCGTTCCTTTTGGGCGCTTACACGCTTAAAGCGCTTATAAGCGTTGCTTACGCTGTTCCTTTTGGGGTTGTGAGCGCTTGTAAGAACATTGATGACGTCAGCGTGACGTCATAACTCGTGCTCACAAACGCTTATTCCATCGAGGTAGGGCAGCGAAAGCGTGAGCGCTTTATGCGTATAGCGTCCAAAAGGAACGTTGTGTTGTCGCATCGGTAAGAGCCTAACCAACAAATTAGCACAGCTACATAATTACATGCAAGCAATTAGATAGCTTTCATTATGCATATGATTATGCCGCTATGCAAATTTGTCTGAATAAATTTTAAATGAACGTTACTTTTCACGTTTCATTCTCTTTAAGACGGATATTCATAACTGTTTTAATTTTTATCGTGAACAGCATTGTGAAGAAGTTGATAAAGGAATTGACTCTCGGGGAATACTCATCGTACAAGCTCTTTCGTACGTTTCAATACGTAAGTATTAATCTTAAATTTAAGTTAGATATAGATACATAACCTTAAACTTTAGTCAATGCAAAGAAAATTTTATCATAGGGTGTATAACCGATGTTATAATTTTTTTTTGTATTGAGTATTTTGTATTGACTGATATTCCGCAAATTCGCTAAATCCATTGCGTGTGGATACTTCGGATATCGTTGCTTGTGCTAAATCTATCTACCGAGCTACAGATCATTTGTATTAGTCTTAAGGGGATCCTAAAGCGAAGGCCGAGCTCCGACGATGTCGCTGTTTTACCGTCAAAATTACCGACAAATTGACAAATTTTCTGGAAGCTCCAGGTTTTTTTTGACTGCATGGAATGATAAATCCTTCTCCAGAATTAAAGTATAAACGCAAACGGATGCGGGTGTGATCGATTTTACGCAGAGGAAGAAAGAAAGTATAATGACATTTATATTTACCGACCTTGATTCTCTGCAGTACCCTCTACCGTGATATGTCGGAACTAAACTTGACGTATTTCTTACTCTAGTCATAGAAATCTCGGACGTATACAGACCGAAAATTTTCTGGAAGCTCCAGATTTTTATTGGCTGTATAGAATTATAATTCCTTTTGCAGAATTAAAGTAGACACTCCAACGGAGGCGGGGTGTTGTTTGCATTGTGCATGAAAGCTACCAAATTTGTGTATAAAGTTGATGTTTTCACGACTTGTCAACTCTAACCTTGGCGGTGTATCCACCCTAAACGTAAATATAAATGTTATTTTATAATTTCTGTCTTTCTCGGCATAAAATCGAACAGTGCCGTATCCGTTTGCGTTTATACTTTAATTCTGGAGAAGGATTTATCATTCCATGCAGTCAATAAAAAGCTGGAGCTTACCGAAAATTTCGGAACCGACCTTGCGTTCAGCAGACCAAGTCGCTCAATAGCAATCGAACGTGATTGGCTCTTACTTGTACCAACAAATTTATGCGTTTTTATATATATATTATATATATATATATATATATATATTTTATGTATATACAAGTATATATATATATCACCGAAGTATATGCTAATAGGTATATATAACACCGAAGTATAGAGCTAATGTATAACTACATCTTTTTATTCTTGATTAGAGGTGATATATACATATCAAAAGGAATAAAAAGATGTAGTTATACATTAGCTCTTTATTCAGTGCATTGAATTTTCACCATTTTTTTACAAAAATAAGAATAATGACAATTTTCGAGCTGTCATTATTATACATATATATATTGCTCATTTGCTGCAACAATGGCATAACACTCTGTCTCTCTCTCTCTCTTCTCTGTTGAATATATGTATGTACGTATGTGTGTGTGTGTGTGTGTGTGTGTGCGTGTGTGTATACACATATATATATATATATATATATATATACACACCCACACACACACATACATACACATATCTATGTATATTATACATACGTACATACATATATTAAACAGAGAAGAGAGAGAAAAAAACAGAGAGAGAGAGAGAGAGACAGACAGAGAGACAGAGAGAAATAGAGAGACAGAGAGAAACAAAAAGAGAGTAACGGAAGGCGGTAGTAAAGGATAGTAATATAAAATATATTATTGTTATTGTTTTATTGTCATTTTACATTTAAAATAAGTAGGACAAAATATATAAGTTTATAAAATCTAAGCAGATAGAGACACTTTTATATATATAAACATATAAAGCACATATCCATAGGTTCATAAATATTATTTTATATCTGTATAATATTAACTGTCTGTACACTTCTGTTTTTGTGAATGTACGTGACGCACACGTATATTTATACATGTAAAAAATTATAAAATTATGTTATTAGGCTCTTATTTCTATTCATTCATATTTTACTTTACATAATGCAATGTACGACTTCTTAGTGGACAAATCGTGCCATCCCACCGGGCCACTCTCGCAATCGGCCGATATTTTCAAAAGTATACACGCCAATATTTTCAAAAGTATACATATCTTCTATTAGCCTGTAGTCAGAAATTATTTCTGACTGATTAGCGTTATCCTGTGCTTTACTATGGATGTAAGGTAACGCAAACTATGGATATAAGGTAACGCAAACTACCCAGTAAACACCAAGTTACAGTTATATATATGTTAGTTGTAATTTCCTACTCAACAATATAATTGTTATAATAACAATTATATTGTTGAGTAGGAAATTACAATTAACATATATATAACTGTAACTTGGTGTTTACTGGGTATGGATATAAGGTAACGCAAACTATGGATATAAGGTAACGCAAACTATGGATATAAGGTAACGCAAACTACCCAGTAAACACCAAGTTACAGTTATATATATGTTAGTTGTAATTTCCTACTCAACAATATAATTGTTATAATAACAATTATATTGTTGAGTAGGAAATTACAATTAACATATATATAACTGTAACTTGGTGTTTACTGGGTATGGATATAAGGTAACGCAAACTATGGATATAAGGTAACGCAAACTACCCAGTAAACACCAAGTTACAGTTATATATATGTTAGTTGTAATTTCCTACTCTACAATATAATTGTTATAATAACAATTATATTGTTGAGTAGGAAATTACAATTAACATATATATAACTGTAACTTGGTGTTTACTGGGTATGGATATAAGGTAACGCAAACTATGGATATAAGGTAACGCAAACTACCCAGTAAACACCAAGTTACAGTTATATATATGTTAGTTGTAATTTCCTACTCTACAATATAATTGTTATAATAACAATTATATTGTTGAGTAGGAAATTACAATTAACATATATATAACTGTAACTTGGTGTTTACTGGGTATGGATATAAGGTAACGCAAACTATGGATATAAGGTAACGCAAACTATGGATATAAGGTAACGCAAACTACCCAGTAAACATCAAGTTACAGTTATATATATGTTAGTTGTAATTTCCTACTGAACAATATAATTGTTATATAAGACGTGTGTTATATAACAATTATATTGTTGAGTAGGAAATTACAACTAACATATATATAACTGTAACTTGGTGTTTACTGGGTATGGATATAAGGTAACGCAAACTGCAAAATTCTTTTCTTAATTAAAATAGGGCACATAGCCCGGCGGTGCCGGCAGGTGCCCTGGTGTTGCATATAATACCCCGCCGGTCTTGCGGACGATGCTGGTATGTACAAGCAACGGCAGGAATGGTGTCTCGCCACGCGCGCGCGCGCGCGCGTCACGCATACACACATAGCACGTATCGTACGTGTGATTTAGATCGCGGAGCCGAGCGGGAGGGGAAAAGTACTGGGGGATACTCCAATTTTGCATCCTTAGTGCGAGTCGGACAATAGAGAGAGAGAGCGTTACAAGATGTGATACTGATATCGCTTAGTGGTGTCTGGCGTGCACCGAGCGCCGGCATTAATTTTATTAATTATTATATCAAATATAGAGGCGAAATATAATAAACAATAAAATTAATGAATAACATGAATTTTTTCTTGAATGATTTAATTATATTATATAAATATAGTATAACTTCCATAAGAAAAGTGCACGCTCGTCCTGATTATTTACAATATTGATTTATTTATCATTGCGAAATTAATAACTTTTTTATTATAATCAAAATGAATGATAATGGAACAGAATGAGTTACTAGAACTTTTATTATCTCTAATGTTAACTTATTATTATCTTATATATATTTGCGAGAAAATTTATTATCTCTAAAATGTTAAAATATAGATGTTATATTTGAAAAAATATATAAATTACTAGATGGTTTTGCGGGAGACATTCTTTCCAAGATGTGTGGATTTATTTTCGTAAACAATTTTCAATTACGTGCTTTGTGTATGTATACGTGACGCGCGCGCGCGCGCGTCGCGAGACACCATTCCTGCCGTTGCTTGTACCCCGCCGGGGGTACGGACGATGCCACCACGTAGCCCGGTGGTGCGGACGATGCGGGAACGTAGCCTGGTGATGCAGACGAGGCTGGTATGTACCCCGCCGGGGGTACGGACGATGCCACCACGTAGCCCGGTGGTACGGACGATGCGGGAACGTAGCCCGGTGGTACGGACGATGCGGGAACGTAGCCCGGTTGTGGGAGCGGTGCGGGTACAAATGGTGGTGATATGGACGATGCCGGCACGTAGCTCGGTTGTGGGGGCGGTGCAGGCGTTGTCATGTACGGCGGGAAGTACGCCGATGGTGTGTATGATTGTGCATACATACCACCAGCGTACTTCCTTTGCTTGCGCTTCTCCTTTTGCATCAGGCGATGAAATGCCTGATGCATTTTCTGAAAAATAAAATGTTATTTAGGCAACTAGAAAGGACACGAAACAAAATACATAGTTTATATAATTCATATTTATATATTTCTTAGCTGGAATCACACGACGCACGATTTTCATGCCTGCATCCTTGCACGCTGACTGACGTTGATCTATGCATTGAACGTTGCTCGGATTGCTATACGTTGCACAAAGTTATCATACAAAGCTTGCAACGATGGTGGATCACTTGCACAGTGACACGCGCAGTAAAATGTCAACGATGGACAAACAACAGCGTTTATTAAAATATAAAAATAAACATATCAAAATATTTACTTCATCTGACCCGCTTTCGCTTTTTATCAAGTTCTTTCTTTTTTTAGTGTCCATATAAAAGCATTTCTTCACGAATGTAATTTGTTCATGCATTCTTTCATTTCTTTATTTGGACGTACTTTTTGTACTTTATTATTTATTCTTTATGCAGCTTTATTACGTACATGTTTATTATGACAATTTGGGTAAACAGCATAGGTTTATTTTTAGACACGTCTAATAATATTGTTATTTGTTCTTTATTCCATGACAATTTCAAATCAGAATCTGACGTTTGACGTGTACCATCAAATTAGTACGATTGTTCTTTTCTGAAGATGCTGTCAACGCTCACAGAAAACATATCGAGCAAACGATCGACAGTAACTTCAGAAAAGAAACAATTGTGCTAATTTCTTAGTACCTATACCTACACGTCAGATTCAGATTCAAAAATGTCGTAGAATAATGAAGAAATAACAATTAGAGACGTATAAAAATTAACCTACACTGTATGCTGTTACACTCAATTTAGCAAAATAAACATTTACGTATAATGCAGCTCTACAAAGAATTAATTTAATAATAAAGTACAAAAATACGCCAAAATAAAAAAAAAGAATGTATAAACAAATTACATTCCTAAGAAATGCTTTTATGGAAAACAAAAAAAAACAGGACTCGATAACAAGCGGAAGCGGAACAGATAACGTTAATATTTTAATATTTCCATTTATTTATTTCAATAAACGCTGTTGTTTCTTCATCGTTGACATGTTACTGCGCGTGTCACCATGCAAGCGATCCACTATCGTTGCAAGCTTCCTATGATAACTTTATGCAACGTTTCAGCAAACCGAGTAACGTTCAATGCACTGGTCGGCGTCAGTCAGCGTGCAAGAATGCAGGCATGACATTCGTGCATTGTGTGATTCCGGCACATGCATAAATATTACAGTTCTACCAAACTGAAATAATATGCTATATAGGCTGCGTTCCGATATTCACTGCAAGTACTGTAAGCATCATTCTGTCTTCGTTGCACATCGTATATCAAACGAAGATGGAGCGATGCTTACAGTACTTGCAGTGAATATTGAAACGCAGCCATACACGGACGCGCGGTGGAAAAACATTTATGACGCCATGTACAGTCGCGGCCATTGATGCCTGGACACCGGCGTTCGGAAACTCATTCTTCGTCTCTTTCTAACTGTCTCCCTTAGAAAGAGACGAAGCACTTACATGTGTGTGTGTGTGTGTGTGTGTGTACCTATGTGTGACATGTATGTATAAATTTCAAAATATTACCTTACCTTATTCAACCCGCCTTGCTGCCCTCGTGTCGGCCCATGCACCGGTGGCCACGTAACCGTCCCCTCGTGCGTCGGTAACGCCGCCGTTGCTGTCGCCGTCCCCTCGTGCACCGGCAGCGGCGCCGTCGCTCTCGCCGTCCCCTCGTGCACCGGCAGCGGCGCCGTCGCTCTCGCCGTCCCCTCGTGCACCGGCAGCGGCGCCGTCGCTCTCGCCGTCCCCTCGTGCATCGGCAGCGGCGCCGTCGCTCTCGCCGTCCCCTCGTGCACCGGCAGCGGCGCCGTCGCTCTCGCCGTCCCCTCGTGCATCGGCAGCGGCGCCGTCGCTCTCGCCGTCTCCTCGTGCACCAGCTGCGGCGCCGTCGCTCTCGCCGTCTCCTCGTGCACCGGCTTCGGCGCCGTCGCTTTCGCCGTCTCCTCGTGCACCAGCTGCGGCGCCGTCGCTCTCGCCGTCTCCTCGTGCACCGGCTTCGGCGCCGTCGCTCTCGCCGTTTCTTCATGCACCGGCAGCGGCATCGTCGCTCTCGCCGTCGTCTTCCCCTGCACCGCTATAGGCGCCCTCGCTCTCGCCGTCTTCTCGTGCGCCGTGGCAATACTGCCTTCGCTTCTAGCTGAAAATAATGCAATTGTTTATCAATTCTGTACATTACGTATAATGGATGATTTACACTGCGTCCGATGTTCGTCGTACGACGATCCGACATCCAATAAAAGAATTTATTATTAGACAAAAATTTTCTATATATATTGCATGTCGGATCGTCATACGTCGAACATCGGACTCATTGTGAATCCTCCAAAACATATTTACAATACAGATTATACTTACGTCTACGTGTGTATCTCCTCTTGCTCTCCATTCCCAATTTGATACGAGCACGATGCAAGGACAACACTCTAGGACCCACGATACGACCGTGCTAAGACCTGACTGCTCACTCCTCAGTCCTCTCCAGCGACTTCAGCACGAGTATGGGCGCGGGGCGCGGGCCGCGGGCACACGACCGACTTTTGTCTCTTCGCGCGACTGAGTATCTCCTCTCTCTCTCTATCTCACGCGGCGTCTCTCTCTCGCCCGAGTCCGTGCCGCGTGCGCCCGATGTGGCGTCGGGCTTCGATGCCCCCCCTCCCCCCGCCAACTCGTGCGGCTTTTCAAATAAACAACAATCCCTCGGTCAACGGCTAATCACTTCTTCACGTTTCGATACTCACTCAGGCCCGTCTTCCGAACGCACTTTCATCTATGAATGTGCGCATTTATTTCGGACATAATATAATCTATAATATATGTAACATGAAGCATTTCAGATATAAATGCGCGCGTTTCTCGATAAAATAGTTAACAATATGGGCCTAGATGTATAGCACACAGGCATACGTATATGTGTGTATATACGTACATATATTCTATGCACTTTTTATCGCAACGGTCCGCACAATTTTTTAGACGCTTTCAAAAGTTACAAAACAGGTTGTAAGATGAAAATGTTTACAACACTATTTCTATCCCATACAAGCTACAACCTCCAATAAAAGAAAATGGGACAAAAAATTTTTTCACAAAATAATATTTTACATTTTTTAAATGGAACCCCCTATTCTTTATTGCATATTCTTCTAGCCCTTCAGGCGTTTTCAAAACACCACAATAAAGCTGTCTTTTCTTGAATTTCCTCACATATTTCAAATTTTGTAATAACATTTTAGAAAATATGGAATATGTCGTAAAGTATTCACTATTCAATGACTTTACCTTGATACTTTTATACGTACAATAATGAAAAAAATCGAATAATAATATTCATTTTTATATTTGCAACTTTGATTGAATGCATTTGCAAAATGCAATCAGTTTTTATAATAATTTCTTCTGTTCCTCTTTGCAACAATCGATTCCTTTCATTATTTTGTAAAAGCATCAAGGTAAAGTCATGGAATAGTGAATATTTTACGACATATTTCCATATTTTACATTAAAAATATCATTACAAAATTTGAAATTAGTCAGGAAATTCTTAACCAAAGAGAGCTTTACAGTGTTTTCAAAACGCCTCAACAAGAGCTAGAAGAATATGCAATAAAGAGAATAGAAGGTTCCATTAAAAAAATGTAAGATAATAAATTCTTTATGAAAACAGTTTTCCGGTTTCCTCTTATTGTACGTTGTAGGTTGCTGAAATAGATAAATTTTCACATTACGTCAATCGTATTGACCGTTACGATGACCACCCTGTATACACATATACATATGTCAGTGAAACAGAAATATCCGTTTCGATGCAAGAAGGCCGTAGCAATCCACAGTGGCTCAGTGGTAAGATGCTCGGTTCATCACCGGAGGGACTCGGGTTCAAATCCCCGTACCGCCGGGATACGTGGCCGCATCGTCCATATCGTCCATATCACCGGGATACGTGTCTTGTTTCCCATAACAATACACGTCAAAAACGGCGACAATCCCGCTGCCGGTGCATGAGAGGACGGCGAGAGCGACGGCGCCGCTGCCGGTGCACGAGAGGACGGTGAACGACAGGAGCACTTACAAGAGCCACTGTGGATTGCTATTTTTTTTTTTAAATTTTTTTTTTTGTTATGTAGGTTTTATTCAATGCGCTTGCTGTAAAGAAATATTATTTTTTCAATATTTTTACGATGAATATATCATCCTAAAACATGTAACGAGTCAGACAATTATTCTGATTCCGAAAACAAATAATACATTTTGCTTGTGAAATAAAATAAAAATCTTATATGAGTTTTAAAAAAATTTAAATTTTTTTATTGATTATCTCTGTATACTTCCTTTCTTATAGGTACTATAAAATGTTTATTGCTATAACAAAACACAATTAAAATTTAATAAATTACATCTACATAACTTTTATCGTATAGCAAATAAATGAATGAAATAATTTTTCAATATTCTTTCGCGAAGCTTGAGAGTTGGGTCGTATTATTATACCATAGATTAATGGGATGGTAGGACTATAATAAACGTCAGACTCAGCGAAATCGGAGGGGGCCATGTCTGGTGTGCCCCTTGTCAAATAAAATTTTTTTATAAATGAAATACATGATGTACATATATATATATATGTCTTTTATAAAAGCAATTTATAAAACAATTTGTATGACATTTGTGTTATTTATAAAAATAACACAGTTATGAAACAGCGATTTTCTTTTCTGTCACATCATATAACACAACTTTACACTGTCCACAAATTACAAATATATATATATATATATGTACATTATGTATTTCATTTCTAAAAAAATTTTATTTGACAAGGGGCACACCAGACATGGTCCCCTCCGATTTCGCTGAGTCCGACGTTTATTGTAGTCCTACCATCCCAGTAATCCATGGTATAATAATACGACCCAACTCTCAAGTTTCGCGAAAGAATATTGAAAAATTATTTCATTCATTTATTTGCTATACGATACAAGTTATGTAGATGTAATTTATTAAATTTTAATTGTGTTTTGCTATGCAATAAACATTTTATAGTACCTACAAGAAAGGAAGTATACAGAGATAATCAATAAAAAAATTTAAATTTTTTTAAAACTCATATATAAGATTTTTATTTTATTTCACAAGCAAAATGTATTATTTGTTTTCGGAATCAGAATAATTGTCTGACTCGTTACATGTTTTAGGATGATATATTCATCGTAAAAATATTGAAAACATAATATTTCTTTACAGCAAGCGCATTTAATAAAACCTACATTAAAAATTAAACAAAAATTAAAAAAACAATAGCAATCCACAGTGGCTCTGTAAGTGCTCCAGTCATTCGCCGTCCTCTCGTGCACCGGCAGCGGCGCCGCGCCGTCGCTCTCCCTTTTACAGATTGAAAAATCTTTTTCAATCTGTAAAGCCTATAAAACATTATTCGTCTTCATATTACGTGCCGATATTCGGCACGAGAGCCAAATCATCCTTTTAGGGCGCGGGCACACGACTCTCTCTCTCTCTCTCTCTCTCTCTCTCTCTCTCTCTCTCTCTCTCTCTCTCAAGCGACAAAACTCGCTCGTGTGCACGCGCTGGGCGCTCTTAGCATGCTATCATCAGGTCCGGCAACACTGCGGCTGCGACGCGCCGCGTCGAACGAGCGAGAGAGTGAATGTCATTCCCTTCTTCTCGCTTTTGCTCAGCTGATATCGATCGAGACCGCTAGCCCAGCGAGTCTGATTATTTCTTCGGCGCGGATCTGAAGGACTATACGCGTTGGGAGAAGCACAGATAATGATACTATAACAATTTGTAGGGGGGCAGCCTCTGTATATACGTTATATATAAGCTAAAACTGATTAGCAATTAAAAAGTTATTATCAAAAAGAGATTTCAGCGATGTACAATTATACATATACCACTACGGTAACGCTGAATATCGAAGTTGCAGTGCGTCGTTGTAGGACGTCATACTTTCAAACGCTGGCCCGAGTTCGATCCTTATTATTTACACTTTTTTTTGCTTATTACTATAATAAAGTAATGTAGTGATTATATTATTTTCACAACGAAGGGGCGTGTACAAAATAATGTTATTTGCAAATAGTCGATTGATCGGTTTTATTCTTTTACTCTCTTCTGATTCCTATTGTGTCCACAACGTGTGCGTTCCTTTGTTATATCTTTTGTACTATTGTTATATGAAAAAATCAATAAGTATCGACTATTTACAAACTAATTTATTTTGTACATGCCTCTTTGTTATGAAAGTAATGAAATACGTATTACCTCAAAAGCCAAAAACAATTGAAGACAGAAATAGTGGAAAGATCGAACCTGGACCACCGTTTTAGCAGTAAGACGTCCTACCGCACTGCTACACGCTACTTCGATAGTGAACGTTTCCGTACAGGTATATACATATACCACGCTCAAATCTTTTCCTTTTTATAATTTTTGAATGGTTCACCAGTATTAGCTAACATTTCTCGTATATACTCTCTGCCCCCCTAAAAAAGAAAATATATATATATGTATGTATGTATGTGCATCTGTTATGTATGTTATATTTATATGTATACTTATACATGTATATGTATAAAGGTACAGAAATAAGTCACATTTATAGATTGTATCCACGCGGCGTGTTGATTTCGCCGACCATGTAGTCCAGTCAAAATACTGAAAAAAGGGGGGGTACCTAGAAAAAATTGCAACAAAAGGTTTTATTACGTCATTGTGTTCAGAAAAATATACTGAACAACATATTTAAATTCCGCCATTTTCCGCTATCCCTAAGTATGTTTTTTATTAACAATTTATAAACAAATTTGTTTTTCTCCACAAAGACGATAAATTTCGAAATTTTTTTACAGATCAAAGTTGTAGAACAGACAAATATCTACAAAAAAATGTTCTATAAGTTTTTTTCGTACAAGCAATACTTTTCACGTAATAAATTTTGCAAGATATACGCTGCGCGGTAAGCGCTGACAGACGTCAAATAAATTGAAGCGTCGCACGCGCGCACAAAAAATGTTATATCTTTTGAACGAATCATCATACAGAAATGATCAAAGAATCGTTGAAAAGCTGAAACTTTCAGCTTTTTAATGCGATTTGGTTCGTTATTCTGCGACAATTTTTGAAAATTCTACGATGGTTTAAACAAATTGTTACATGCATTTTTGCCTTTTTTCATAAAATCAGCCACAAGTAGGTTCCAAATTGTTTAAAAAAAAAAGCGCCAGCAGGATATTACAGTATATACTTCATACTTTGACCCTACCAGAGGAAAAAAATTAAAAAAATTTTTTTCTTTAAAATCAAGCTATTGACATGTCCAGTTCAAAATACGGAAAAAAGGGGGGGTACCTAGAAAAAATTGCAACACAAGATTTTATTACGTCATTGTGTTCAGAAAAATATACTGAACAACATATTCAAATTCCGCCATTTTCCGCTATCCCTAAGTATGTTTTTTATTAACAATTTATAAACAAATTCGTTTTTCTCAACAAATACGATGAATTTCGAAATTTTTGTAGAGATCAAAGTTGTAGAACAGACAAATATCTACAAAAAATGTTCTTATGAATTTTTTGAAATATCTCATATTATTTGAGATATTTGCAATAAGAGCTACTAGGCTACGTGCGGAGCGGCGAATTCTAAGACTGCCGTGTGCTTGTTAGAACTCTCCGCTCCGCACGTAGCCTAGTAGCTCTTATTGCAAATATCTCAAATAATATGGGATATTTCAAAAAATTCATAAGAACATTTTTTGAAGATATTTGTCTGTTCTACAACTTTGATCTCTACAAAAATTTCGAAATTCATCGTATTTGTTGAGAAAAACGAATTTGTTTATAAATTGTTAATAAAAAACATACTTAGGGATAGCGGAAAATGGCGGAATTTGAATATGTTGTTCAGTATATTTTTCTGAACACAATGACGTAATAAAATCTTGTGTTGCAATTTTTTCTAGGTACCCCCCCTTTTTTCCGTATTTTGACTGGACATGTCAATAGCTTGATTTTAAAGAAAAAAATTTTTTTAATTTTTTTCCTCTGGTAGGGTCAAAGTATGAAGTATATACTGTAATATCCTGCTGGTGCTTTTTTTTTTAAACAATTTGGAACCTACTTGTGGCTGATTTTATAAAAAAAGGCAAAAATGCATGTAACAATTTGTTTAAACCATCGTAGAATTTTCAAAAATTGTCGCAGAATAACGAACCAAATCGCATTAAAAAGCTGAAAGTTTCAGCTTTTCAACGATTCTTTGATCATTTCTGTACGATGATTCGTTCAAAAGATATAACATTTTTTGTGCGCGCGTGCGACGCTTCAGTTTGTTTGACGTCTGTCAGCGCTTACCGCGCAGCGTATATTTTGCAAAATTTATTACGTGAAAAGTATTGCATGTACGAAAAAAACTTATAGAACATTTTTTGTAGATATTTGTCTGTTCTACAACTTTGATCTCTACAAAAATTTCAAAATTTATCGTATTTGTGGAGAAAAACAAATTTGTTTATAAATTGTTAATAAAAAACATACTTAGGGATAGCGGAAAATGGCGGAATTTAGATGTTGTTCAGTATATTTTTCTGAACACATTGACGTAATAAAACCTTTTGTTGCAATTTTTTCTAGGTCTAATCGTATTTTGACTGGACTAATGCGAAACCGCTTCAGTCCGCACGCGGCGTGTTGCTGTCATATAATACACACACACACATATGTATGTGTGTATATGTGTACATATATATTTTTATACATATATATATATATGTAGACATACTATATACGGGTGTCCCAGAATATTTGGGACTTTTCTCAAAGACAGATAGAACGGACTCAACTGAGTCGAAAAGTCCTTTACCATTTTGCAATTTTCGCAATAGGTAACGAGATATTAATAATTAAAAATCGCCGTATTAGCCCGGCCTACCGCCAAATGCAAGCACGCGGCGAGATGCGGCCGCCCACTGCCCACCGATCGATATCCGCGGTCGGCGCGCGAGGAGTTGTTTACTACAAGCGGCAATACGAGTGGCGCGTAACGCTGGGCCCCCGTTCTGAGATAAGATAGTTCCTCGCCTTTTTTTTAATAAAAATAAAATTGTCAGACGGCACAAAAATTTTCTATGTGTGTACGTGTACATGCATGTGCACGTATGCATGTATGCAACGCTCAGAAAAGTATAAATTTTACTGCATAAAAAAGCGATTACTCAATTTACTTTTTTTCTTTTAGTAAGCAACGGTTATCTTTAACAAAGAATAATTTCTTGATGATAATGTTAAAATGTACTCATCACAAATTTTAGAAAAAGTCATTATCATGTACCCGCAAAGAGAATTTATATTTTTTCTTTAAAGAATGTAACATTATAAAATTTTATCAAAGAAAAGTTAAAATAATAAACAAATCAAATTTTTATTTTAATTTTATATTCTTCTATAAACTTATGAAATATTAGAAATAAGTAATATTTATTTAATTCAAGTAATTTATAGTATGTTATTTGTATGTGTGTGTATGCAGGCAAAGAAATGTTAAGTAAATATTATTTATTTTAAAATTTTTAAATAAAATAATAAGTGAATTTTAAGACTATTATTAAGAAAATATTCTTTGTAAAAATAACCATTACTTAGAAGAAGAGAACTAAAATTGAGTAATTGGTTTGCTTAATTCTTAGCACTAGAATGATATTTTTCTGCGTGTGCGTACGTGAATAACAATCGCAATCCGGCGACCGCCTCTTAACGTGCTCGACTATTTCGTTTGGGGTTACATCAAAGATTTAGTCGAGCACAGGTGTGGTGGTACACAAGCTGAGGTACGAGAAGAAATTTTCGGAGCTTTTAATACCATCACGCCGGAAATGGCGTACCGCGCGACGCGCAATATTACTCGAAGGGCCGAACCCTGTGTACGAGAACGAGGAAGGCACTTCGAACAGTTTTTGCATTAAAATATTTTCATATTTTAATGCAAAGTGGATTAGACCTACTGGGGATACAACTTAAAAAAAAATGCGCCATGCTATCTACCGCAAAGTGGTGTGGAAATGATAGCGCTCTATCATTTTCTTGCCACAGAAAAATAAAATAATTATTTTTTGGCTCGCGATCTTATATTGCGATTGTTATTCACGTACGCACACGCAGAAAAATATCATTCTAGTGCTAAGAATTAAGCAAACCAATTACTCAATTTTAGTTCTCTTCTTCTAAGTAATGGTTATTTTTACAAAGAATATTTTCTTAATAATAGTCTTAAAATTCACTTATTATTTTATTTAAAAATTTTAAAATAAATAATATTTACTTAACATTTCTTTGCCTGCATACACACACATACAAATAACATACTATAAATTACTAGAATTAAATAAATATTACTTATTTCTAATATTTCATAAGTTCATAGAAAAATATAAAATTAAAATAAAAATTTGATTTGCTTATTATTTTAACTTTTCTTCGATAAAATTTTATAACGTTACATTCTTTAAAGAAAAAATATAAATTCTCTTTGCGGGTACATGATAATGACTTTTTCTAAAATTTGTGATAAGTACATTTTAACATTATCATCAAGAAATTATTCTTTGTTAAAGATAACCGTTGCTTACTAAAAGAAAAAAAGTAAATTGAGTAATCGCTTTTTTATGCAGTAAAATTGATACTTTTCTGAGCGTTGCATACATGCATACGTGCACATGCATGTACACGTACACACATAGAAAATTTTTGTGCCGTCTGACAATTTTATTTTATTAAAAAAAAGGCGAGAAACTATCTTATCTCAGAACGGGGGCCCAGCGTTACGCGCCACTCGTATTGCCGCTTGTAGTAAACAACTCCCCGCGCGCCGACCGCGGATATCGATCGGTGGGCAGTGGGCGGCCGCATCTCGCCGCGCGCTTGCATTTGGCGGTAGGCCGGGCTAACACGGCGATTTTTAATTATTAATATCTCGTTACCTATTGCGAAAATTGTAAAATGGTAAAGAACTTTTCGACTCAGTTGAGTCCGTTCTATCTGTTTTTGAAAAAAGTCCCAAATATTCCGGGACACCCTGTATATACAGGGTGTCCCAG